>MKEJ01050755.1:0-11505 GCA_001753735.1 Embelia ribes | reverse complement strand
ATAATATTTTGTTATTGAAGAAACCATGTCCATGCATCCCCGAGACCAACCCGAACCAATTTGTTGGAATCAAGAATTAGACCGAAAGAACCGATCCAGAATCAAATCGTATTAAAATAAGCTGGTTCTAGTTCCAAATAGTTAGAATTTATGATTGTTTTCGAATTCGGCATGAAACCAATCCGATCTAGATCGTTTACACCCCAACCTAAAATATTTCAAAACAAAGACTTGAATGAGGGGGTTGAGAAATATTTTTAAATATAAGAGCCATTAATTTGGGACTAACTCAAAATACAAGGACTAAAATTGAAATTGGAGCATTTCTACGAAAGAGTAAATCAATTAGTCATTGGAAGTTTAAGTAAACTATCAAAGAACACCATTTAATCTTTTCCACATTATTGCTCTTGGTAATAAAAAATAAAGTAGAAAGAGATATTATATTTTATAGTTAGTTGTTTAATATGCCATTAAAGTTAGTAAATATATTAATAAAAAAGTTAAAGTAAAAAAAAAATAATGAGTGTATATATATGATAGATATCTAAAAATAAGCCAAAAGAAGAATATTAAAACATAACAAAAAGCCTTTATTAAAACGAATTTTAATCAAAATTATTTTTAGGTATATAAGGTTTCATTTTCTAAAAAAATATTTATTATTTATTCATATATAATAGAATGCATCATTTTATTCATTCAGTTAAGCCCCAATAGCGATATTTATGATTTAAACTAAAATTTTAAAAATGAATATTATGAGTTTATTTAGTATGAATTTATTTTTCTTATAAATCCGTAAGTGAAAAATAAAAATTGGATCTTAATTATTCATTTGTTATCATAATTCAAATCATATCTTTAATTTCCCCCCTAAATGATAGATAAATTCTATTATAATCCATGGAAATAACTATTGCATTCAAAATTTGAAAAATTAAATAATCTTATCAACAACAATAAAAATATTTATCATATAAAGCAAATTTTGTTACAAATGCACAAATTCAACAAATTGAAACATCGTTATTGTAATATAAATAGGCAATAATTTTACAACTATTATGATTTTCGCAAAGAATAATATATATTTTTTAACTTTTAATTATATTGTGGCACAGCTTATGATTACTGAGTTTTATTCCTTTCGTGAACAACTAAGTTGATTTTTATTCTTCAAATTATAATTGTGATTATTTGTAATTATCCAACTGGCAAACAGAAATCGATGGTTGTACTTCCATATTAAAGTTTGTACAATTAATCAACATTTTCTTTAAACAAATCAATAATATGAATAACCCATTATGTATAGTTTATAATTCTAAAATTTATTTACAATTATATAAGGTTACTATAAGATCACTATCTCTTATTAATATAATAATTAAATTTTCGACAACTTTCCCTTTAATTGCGATATATGAATGCATAGCTTTTTGACGTGTGCCTGCACATTCTTTTGACATATATCCCATCAATTTAGCAACAAAAATCTAGGAAATTAAATATTTGTATTGTAATCATGTCTGTTGCCCCAAGGTTTGCAGAAAATATCCTCAAATAATTTTGATGATAATAAATCAATAAAAAGAAAAAAAATCAAGTAAAGTCTCCACAGTGGACTAATGTTTAAAATGATGTTATGAAGGAAAATATGTGATGATATTACAAACCGGAGTAGTATGAAAACAAATGATCAAAGAGCTAAATAGAATCGAAGATTCGAAATTCAAAAGTGGAGTTTCAAAAGCCAAAAAGTACCGTGAATCACAATGTAAGTTTGAAGACCAAGGGTTAGCCTATAAGAGTTCAAGAAATGTTGCTTAGGATTATCTTAGAACCAGTCTAGAGAAGAATGAGCTCAAAACTGAATCAAAATTTTGGCAAAGGCACTGAATCTGCTAGAACCCCCATACGGATCTGTCGGGTACCTCTAGGACTAGCCAGCTAGTGGTACTCAATCAAGCCAAAATAGGTACGGCTGAATACCCACCTTGGATTGGCTAAGGCATTGTAGAACGAGTCAGCCGATGGTAATTCAAACTGACACAATTGAAGATTTGAAATCAGGAAAAAGATGGAAAGACATCAAATCATGATGGTTACATGATTACAATTTCAAGGCTTCTCCTATATATAAAGATGGCTTCATTTGTCAACATAACAGCATTGAAAAATCTTGAAAATGAAGAGATATACTTCCTTATATTCAAATCAAGAGATCAACACTTCCAAATTGAGATCTCATCATCATGTCACTCAAAAGTTTGATCCATTACACCTCCATACTCAAAGCGTTTGAAGTAGGATTATATAATCCTTTGAGCGATTCAATTGGAATATTTTGAGGGATTGTAAGATTGAGTATTCATCATTTTCATATTCAAACTCGATCTTAAAGATTTCTACTTTAAAAGGTAGAACCGGTTTGAGTAGCACCCTCAAACCTACTCGGTTTCTATTTGAATAGCACACAAGTTTACTAGGTCAGGTTTGAGTAGCATCCGCAAGTCTACTTGATCACGGTTTGAGTAGAACTATAAAAATCTATTTGTGTATATTTTGAGTAAAGCCTGCAAATCTACTTGATACGGTTGGATAATACATTCAAGCTAGTTGTTGTAAAGGTCCGGTTAGCACCCGTAAAGGTTAACCATCTTGTAACTTTGGGTTATAAAGTTATAAGGAAAATCAAGGAGAACCTTGGAGGCGGGACATAAGGGATCACATCAGTCTTTGACCAAATTAATATAAAATTCGTGTATTGTGTTCTTCTTCCCTTACTCATTAAATTTTTGAATTTTGTTATTCCTATATATTATTACATAAGTTTTTGAAATAAAAACTCGAGGGGAATTATTTTTAACAAATTAATTTTTATTGGAAAACTAATTCATCCCTCCTCTTCCAAGTCTTGGTTTATTATTTGGGCTAACAATGTCAATATATACAAAATATAGTATAATCTAATCTAATAAAATATTTTTCATAAATCTAACTAATCTAATATCTTAATCTTTTTGTATAAATATATGCATGAATTTATTTATCTTGTTTTGGTATTTAAGAAAGAAGCAATTACAATCCGACAAGAAATGTGATATACTTTATCCATTTTAACTTATCCACCTATCACTATTTATTTTCAGAATGTACATTCCTTGCATTAGATATATAAAAATCTTTATATATATACATATACTTCTGTTACTTTCACCCTAATCACAACATATCATAATAATTTTTTGATATTGAAAGTGGATCAAATGAATCTATTATATATTCATTTTGCGCAGTTCTTCATATGTATTTTAAGTTAAGCTTTTAATAATACTCATAATAATTGTTACGTATTTACCACGAAAGTGTAAGTTACAGGATGGAGGACCAGTCCCTACAGTTCCTTGGCGTGTTTGGTATCTGCTGTCTATTCCATTAGTGGTAGTCGCAATAACACCATCCAAGGTACTACTTTGGTCCACTATTTCGGTACTCGTCGCCGTGAGGAGCCTAAGCTTAAGAGTTGTTGGAAGCAGGCCCCATCCATGATTGCTCCTCAGTATAAATCTCAAGTCGTGGTACTTAACCATAAGTTATATGTTTTTGGTTGTTCCGACATATGTACGTATCGGTACGAACCTACATGTGGTGAGTAGGCTGAAGTGTTTGATCCTAATTATGGTTTAGAAGGTCACTGGATAGTTCTATAAGATCCACCTTCTCGGCTGCTCAGGGCTAACAAGTTTTTGGTTATTAGTCCTCAAAACTATCTCAAAAACTATAAAAATGACAATATGAGGATTATGGTGATTGCAGACTACAAACATGTTTGACATCGAGACCGATTGTTGGAAACCTAAATTTAAGTTAATGAAATATCGGAATAGAGATGAAAAAAACCCGCCTGCTCTGGTTGGCAACGTGTTGTACTGGTTTGATGACAAGGTATATGCTTGCGATATTGACTGGGGTATTATATTTGCTGGGCTTGTGCAAGACTTATCCGTCCACAACTACCTGAGTCATAGGGAGTTTGAGCCTGGTATAACTAATATTGAACATCTGGCAATACTTCATTTGGGGGGATGCCACTTCTGTTTGTTGTTATTTCTTCTTGATCCAGCCATTTATTAATTTAACGAAGAAAGTCCCGGACGCATTCATTGCTTGATAGTTAAGATTTCCAGAACCAAGGGATATTACGAGAACAATAACGAGTTCTTTTTGAGGGCATCTGTTGTTTCATGCCAGTTTTTTCTTATAGACCGTGAACGGTATTATATAGATGGTCAGATAGTGCAGATCTAATATGTTCCTACTACTTTGCTTTCCTATCCAGGTATGAGTTGTTCTCTACCATTCCAAACACTGGTTTTTCACTAATCTGCATAGAAAAAACGGAGTTTATTGCTCGCGTAGCACAATTTTTGGCTTGAAGCTTGATTTGGACTTTCATTATAACTTTTGGTAGTTAATATAGGTGGTAAAGGGTGAAAATTAAATCTTTAGTAGGAAGTGAAATACTATACCTGATGTGGTTACGTTTGTGATTTTTCTGACTTTTCATTTCTAGATTTTTAGTTTTATACTTTATGAACATGAGCATAAAGTGTTGTAAATAATGATTCCTCATCTTTCTTCGATAATTACAGGCTATCCTGTAATATTGCAGCTTATAAGTTTGCAAAATAATTCATCCAAACTTTTTAAGATTAATAACGGTTGTTACTGATGCTGCCGTATTATTGCTTCTTTTTATGGTCTAATTATTTACGTCAAAGAGTAACATTGAGGTAGCAAATTGAATTTATTCTTCAAGGGATTGAACTTTGTGCCTAGAAATAGGCTTTGTGTTAGCAATGCTGTGACTACGTATCCCTCCTTAGACCCTACGATGCATGAGCCTCGCACTGAGTGTCCTTAGTTCTGTAGCTTATAACTCATTTTAAATCGATGTTTATTGATATTGTTAGATGATGAAAATGTAGCTCATTTAATGTGTCTTGGAATGTTAATTAGGTGCAATTTTTATGCTTAATAAGTGTCTTGAAATTTAAGATTTTATGGCTATGATGCAGTAATGTCTTGTCCCCATGTTTTTAATTATTTTATCCTACCATAAAAACTCTATTGTGCAATAGGGTGCAATTGGGGTAAAACTGCATACACCATATCCTCACAGATCCTGCAATATAAAAGTTTTGTGCACTTGACTGTTCATAATAATAATAATACCATTAAGACTCTTTCGTGAAAGCTCAATTATTCTTGCTATAGTCGAACTATTTCATTGGGAGTTCGATGGACCTTTATTTGAGAAAATCAACATCATGATTTTCCGAAAAGAGAATATCCGGTTCACCATCACAGAAGAAAGGAAATGTAATTGCAGCTTCTTTCAAGATGACAGTTGTTGGATCCTATCTTAATATGCTTCCGGTTGCTTCATTGTATTCTCGTATGCCATAAAAGTTGCACCCCCTTGGATCTAGCTACGTGTGATTACAATTGCCTTTGAGATTGTGCAATGTACTAGAATAATATGAATGGTCAACGTCGAATTCCTTTTGAGTTATAGTTTTGTGGTTATAAATGGCTTAATCTTGTTTATTATTCGAAAAATCAGTTAAAAGAATGCGTTCATCGTAAACTATTGTTTTAATATAACCTTACAATATTTTCTGCACAAATTCAATAAAATGTAGAAGCTCGTAGATATTTCATTCGTGTCTTTTATGTTCTGTCCTTTTTTACTTTGAACTATCCGGAAGAATGGTAAGCGCATCTTGTCTGGTCATTGTAGCATTTCTTTACCCCATTAATTTTGCTTTTACCATCAGGCTTAGTACTAATGACCCTTCCATCACTTCAGAGTTTGTTACTAAGTCGTATTTGTTTCATGAGCAGATGTTTATCTTGGGGTCTTGTTGCATGTGCGTCTCCAGTAACTATCCCAACTTTCCATTTTGATGCTTATGTTGTGTTATTTTACCGGCTGGGACTCAGAAGCTTCATCTTTAGAAAGCTTGGTGTCTGTAGATCTTGAAGTTCGATCCACAATTGTTTTGAGAATATATATTTTGTTTTAGTTGTGGTATGTATCATCTCAAATGCTTGAAGTTTACATGACATCTGATTATCATGGTTGCTTCATTATCTAGCATCTCCCGAAATTAATATTGGAAGTGTTTAAAACTCTAACATGAATTTCTATGAGCTAGGGCCATATACATTTTTATTGCGACTTTTGAGCTACAAGTCCGTCCATTAAAAAAACTTCAATGGGAACAGCGGTAAGGTTGCGTACACCGTACTCTCCCAGACCCCACAATGCGGAAGCTTGATGTATTGGACCGTCCGTGTATCATCTCGAACTTATTATTTATTTTGTCATGTTCATGTTTTGTCATATCTTGTCGCGAACCCCTGTAGCATCTTTCCTTTTTGGGGGAGGTTAACTTATCTTTCAAGGATTTTAATCTACTACTCATCCATTTATAATTTTGTTCACCAGATTCAGAATTATTGTCAAATATATTAAGTATATGGTCACTAGGATGTTATTATTTCGAGATGGTTTTGTGTCTTAAAAAATTAACGGTCCCGATACGCCAGGCACGACTGCCCAACACTTCTGTCAAGTGGCCCGCACCTTCCTGTTTCTTATAGGGAAGCTACTTCCGGTAGAGGTACAGTGACCCCTAAACGCTTGTGTGGGGCCGATCAACTTATATCTTTGTTGGTTTATTCTTTTCTTAGATTTTGTGTATTCCACTTTCCTTTTGAAGCCTATTATTCAGGTACTAACATTATGTTCTCCTCGGTAAATACATTGCCTTTAAGGTGTGTTTGGTGTGGTGTTGAAGCAAATCCTTCTCGCTCCTTTTGATTGGATTTCGTAAAATATAGTTTGGTATTTAGTTTAAATGTTATAGATTAAAGCGTTTGATGAAGAATTTAACTTGGTCATTAATTAAACGTGATTAAAATATGAATTGAAATTAATTGATCAATTATACAATGGTATCTTTTGACACAAGTTTTAACACAAAAATAAACACCCTTTAATAAAACGTTTGTCCTTTTGTAAGGAAAATGTAGTAAGGAATTCGTTAACGTAATAATATTCAGATGCTTTCGGCAATTGGTGGCATATTTCTTTCTTCACCCGATGTTCAAAAACTCTTTTTTCTCTAATACGTATTATGGGACATTATTGGACCAGTAGCATTCGAGTGTGTCAACATACTTAAGGAGGGACAACCTAAATGTCAAATTAAAATTATAAATAAACTTTAAGGAAAGTAGAACCAATATTAATGAAGTAGGCAAAGGTTCCTAGAGTCGGCAACCTAAAAGCTAGATTAATATTACTAATAGGTTCTGAGTGTCATAATATCGGATAAGTGGCGCTAGGGTAGTTTGACATGGACGGCATTTTTGAAGAAATGGTGTAATGTTAGATTCAACATCGAGTATATATTAATTTTACTACTAGTATATTATCACTTAGTCGCCATGCCCCTTAAGTCAATTTTTAAGGTGAGTTCTTCCTAGTATATATCATCCGTGCATACTCTAACAAGCAAGCATTCACCTTTTTAATTTTAAAGAAACAATATAATCTTGCTGGAATTATTTCTCGGCAAAAAAAAAAATGATTATGCTGTGGTTGTCGTTCACCTGTTTGTAACATGAGCACGATACTGCAAGTGTTTTCTGGTGGCATGGATCTATGATGTTTAATCGATTTCGGCGTGGACTGAGCTCGGTGATGACACGGGTGACGCTGGCCAAGCCAGACGTCCGAAACTTGCCTCCGGCTGCATAAAAAAATTCCCATATGTTTTTATAGGTGCTAGATTTCCACCTTGCAATGCAGGTGGTTTTTTCGTTCATTTTTTCTTTCTTGTGTTTGTGTGTTGGGCTAAGCTCCATTTTCTTTTTTGCCGCTTCTGGGTAAGAGTTGAGTGAATCTACGAGTCTTAGCTCCTCTAGACTAAACTAAATGCGTAACAATTGTTACTTCAGTTTAGTTCCATCAAATTCGACTTTTAGTCAAATAAATAATGCGCAATGTACGAGTTTAATTTGATTATTAGAGATAGGTCATTTTTAAGTGAATGATTAGTCCGAGTGACAATTTAATACAAGCACGTGGCTAAGATAGGCTCAAATAGTTTTCTCCTTAATTTGCCAAGGAATAGTTTCTACCATTTTATTAATAGACGACCACACATCATTGAACCCAATCCAATGATAAAAATTTTTATATGAGCAATTTAAAAGAGCAAACTATTTAAACAATCATTCTTCCTTCTCAAAGTGGTTGAGTAATGAAAAGTACTTTGGAGCCCAAATTTTCAGTGTTTGAAAAAGCCCAAACTGTTTCGCCTGTTTTTTATTAGTGATCGATAGATCAAAGTTGCATGGCAAAAAAATTAACCTACAGACTACTGATTGTACCAACCGTATTACATGAAGGACATATAATTTTTTTCACAACGAAAAAAGCCGAAAACAAAAAAAGAAGCCGCTTGTTGGACTTATTATTAACTGATAAGTAGCTTATATTGACTCATCCATGTAGTATCTAACGAATCGTCGTGTCACGGAGATACACGAAAAGACCCTAATTGTAAGCAATATAAATTTGAACAGCCAATTCGTCACAAAAAATTAAAAACAAATAGAAAATCCTCATTCTCTGAGTAGCCTCAGCTCTCAACAGAGAGATCAATTCTATATGGTTAGGTTGTAGCCTTTTATAAGTGACATAAAATCCACTAAGCTGTCTATATAAGGTTACAATTGAGTGTACAATATGGGCTTTAGGTTGGGCTCTTTGTGAGTCTTCTCAGCCATCACTTTCATATTAGCTGTTTCAAAAAGTAAATGCATAATTTGGAAAACACAAAGGGTAATTTGCCAAATATGATTCATGAAGACTCAACTTGCTAAAAGATATTTACTTTTTTTTTTTTAAATTTCAAATAATATATTTTTGTGTAAATTTTGGACAAAAATATCCCCCAAGCATATCAAATCCAAAAAATACTTTCTCTCTATCATTTCTATTCTATTTCTCACTCCAATTCTCTCGCTCTTTCCCATTGTATATCTCTCACCTCATTCATCATGTATTTGCAACTAAAATATGCATCTCATCCAACCTCATTCATTTGCAAAACTAAATGGGCAAGTAATTTCTTACTATTAATTTAAATTTCTTTCATTTTATTTCTTGGGGGGGNNCCCCCCCCTCTTCAGTTGAAATGTATCAAAAATTAACATAGTTTCAATATTCTTAATATTCAAATCGATACATTTCGCTAAACTTTGATTTCTTGATTTGTTGGATATAATTTTGACAGGATTTTGATGCAAATTTATTATAATTTCGTTTGACATGAATAATCTAAACGATAATATAAAAATTAGGAATATATGTCTATATATTCCGATACATATTCCAATATATAAACGATAAAATCAGATACAATTATTATTTTATTTAGAAAATATATGCATTCATTGAGAAATGTACAATGTCTTCATGAATAATAGTAATACATTCAATATGTGTTGAATACATATTTCGTCATCTTCCCCTATTAATTGCAATACAAGAAATTCCACCAAAACTATTCAACAGACATTAATTGTGAACAGCCACACGTTACATACATCTTTATATCACAAATTATTTTTTCACTTACATAAACCATCATTTTCAATAGTTCACTTAATTATTATCCTTTCCTATTCGCATTAACATGGCCAACTCTAACTGTGAGATTCAAAGGATGAGGTATGAGATTCAGAGCTAATGGGGTCAGATAGAAGGCATGATGACTACCATATACAATTCACGCACCCTAAGTAACAAAAGCTTACCCAGGATCAAGAAATCCGTATCATAAACCTTCTAAACGTTGATGGCGGGTAGTAGGGGCACGTTAGGGATCGCTTTGCTACAATTGAGAATCTCACAATTGATATTACATATTTTTAACCGGCGGTTTCATGCCTACGTGAAGAGATTGAGAGGCCTCGTAACAACAAATAGATTAACAATCGAGGTTTATCGAATATGTATCGAAATGAATGGTGAAATAACAATCCAGGGTTTATTGAAATGCATCAAAGTGTCTAGCGAAACTATCAACAAAATAACTATCCGGATTTATCTAAATGTATCAAAATGTTTAGCGAAACAAACATGTAATGACCCAGATTATAGAAATAAATATTCAGTGATTCATCAAATTCTGAAACTAAAATTCACTGAGAAATAAGAATTTGATTATTGAACACAATTTTGATTAACAATTCATCAAATCTGTAAATTTAATCAATCTTTGATTTGATCATAAATCCATTCGGGTTGGAGTTGGAGTAGCTGATGCTTTTACACTTGACGGTGTTGATATTATATAATTGCATGATGACCTATTATGCCCTCGTCCACCACATGAAATGCAACCCCTGTGAGTCTTTTTTAATTTCACCTTGTGATGGTATTTATTTTGTTTTTGGGTGTCCGACTCTCTTTGTGATTGTTGATTTTAACATTGTACAGTGTTTATCTTGTCCGTCACAACCCAGTCCAATTTGTTACCTAGTGGAAATATTATTCCCTCATGCACAACAACCATGGCTTCAATAGAAGTTGGAGCACAAGATATAGGGATCAATACTACCGTAGCGAGTAGCAGCCATGGTATGTATGCATGGAATCCTTGTAAGATCAAACTCCGGACAAGAACAAGTTTTGTTATTTAAGTTTAATAACCCATTCTTACCACAATCACACACACAAATTAAATATGGGATGAGTACTTCAACCTTGAATGTTGTTGCTCGATCAAATAACTTTCGAAATTCCTTTTCAATTGCCGGAGCTAAGGGACCTCTGACCTTGGATGTTATTTCTCTTCATTTGGAAAACTACCTTTGTAGTGTATATTTTAGAAAATCAGCCATACTTGTGATCAGATATTTTATAGCTTTTTCACTTGTATTTTTGAACTTATCTATGGTTATTATTTTAAATATTAGAGTACAGATATATGATTAGTTTAATTAGAAGATTTTATGATTTAAAACTAGATTTTTGTGAATTAGGAGTAGGGGAGGCCACGAACCAAGCCGAGCTTTGAGGTGCTCAAGCTCAGCTTGTGAAGAAAAATTCCGAGCTCGAGCTCGGCTCGGCTCATTAGCATTCGAGCCGAACTCGAGCCGAGCTTTTATCGAGTTGAGCTCAAAAAGCTCACGAGTATTTCGCGAGCCATTTAATTCTTAGCTAACATTACATAAAAAAACAATGCTTATTTTTATTTTAAATTTCCATCAACTCTAATGCAAAATTTCATAAATAACACGTTTAATTCCAAAAATGTTAAATGTTAATGATATTTTGATAATTTTGGAGTGAATTTTAAATTCATAATGATTAAAATATTTATGATGACATATCGATGATAATAATTAATAGAG
>MKEJ01050752.1:0-12619 GCA_001753735.1 Embelia ribes | reverse complement strand
CTCTCTCTCTCTCTCTAGCTTCATCATCGTCCTCAGTCCCACTTCTCTCAGTTTCACCAGTTTCGAAGCTAAATTACGCTAGATCTATGGAAGGTACAACACCCTGTGACACCCACACAAACATAGATTACGCATATTTGTGTTTGTATTTGAATGAATGTTATACATATATGTGTAGTGTGTTCGAGAATTGCTCCAAATAATTAGAATGTTGTTTCTTGATTACACTTAGGTGGTGGATTTATTGAATATATTTTCTTGAATTAGCTTTTTTTTTCTTCTTTTTTGTATTTTTTTTCCAGAGCTATATGTTGAAACCCTAGCAAAAAATTGCAACAATAATTTCTCCACTCGAAACGACGTCAATGCAGGTTATTATTTTTCCCGTATTTAGATGTGTATTTGAATATATTCTATACCCAAATATTAACCTAGTTGGTGTATGTATTTGTGTATATGTCATGCATATATTCCGTGTTTTGAGTTTTGACAAATTGCCTGAAATAATTTAAAATTACTCCTTAATTAAAATTAAGTGGTGGATCAAGTGAATATTTTTCTTTGAATACTTGTTTTTTTCTTTTTTGTATTTTTTTCCAGAGCTATCTGTTGAAACTCTAGCACAGAATTGCAATCATGATTTCTCCAATCAGAACAATTATGGTGCAAATTTTTGTTCTTCCTCTTTATATTTGTTAATATTGGTTTAATTTAAGTTAATTTCACCTTAGGGCACTCCCACCAGTGCCCTAAATGGCCTCCAAATTCTGAATTTTAGAGGAACTCAGGACATCCAAACTCTATATGATTCCCTAAAAAAATCGGGGTTTTGTGCCCCTTGAACTTGGGGACTACTTTCCATCATAAGTTATTTTTAAGTTTAGAGGGTCTGTTGTGGGCATTATCCATCTTAGCCTTAATTTTACGATGTATTTGGTGAAAATGTATCCGAAAGAAAATATTCTTCTTGAATCCATAAATTTTTGTTAACATATTTACTTTTCCGCTGTGTTTTCCCAAGTGAAATCATCGCACTAAACGGAGCCCCTGAGTTTGAAGTTATAGAGATTGGAATTAGGTTTTGTAAATAGTTACCGTGATCCATAAATGTTTGAAGCAAGGATGTTAAGAAAAAATTAGAGAAAAATTCCAGTCAACTTTTCCAATGAGGAAATTCTTGTTCTTTCAGAAAATGGGTTGTTCTGAAAATATAAACTTGAATAAGTGTGTTGTTTTTTATTGATAAATCCACGGAAACTTTATCCCAAAACTGCAATCATGTTTTCTGTGATCAGAACACCAAGATCTCTTTGAACATCAAGATCTATTTTTTATTCTTCATATGTATACTATTAGTTCCAGAAATCGTTCTAAATTTGATGTTATTTTATGTTTTGGAGCAAGGATTTGTTTTCTTTTGCCTTTAAATGATGGGGCCTACTAAATATGTAATCTGAAAATGAGTATGGTTTTCTAAGGAAAATTTTTGGAAACCCTAGCATAAAATTTCGATCACTATTTCTCCAATCAGGACACTACGATTTCTCTGGATTATGATGCAAGTTTTTATTTCTCCCATCATATTAATAATATAGGTTATGAAAGTTGAAATAAATTAAAAAATTTGTCTTTCTTTGGATTCTTCAACTAGTCTTCTTTTTCTTTCAGATCTATCCGTTGAAATCGCAGCACAACTTTGGAATCACGATCTCTCTGATCAAAATACTCAAATTTCTCTCGATTGCTACACAGGTACATTATTACTAATGATTATGGAAGTAAATTTGAAATTTTTTTATATAGATTAAGACTGTATTCTAAATTGCAAGTTTTACTTATATCTGTTTATTTGGTTTTACATAGAGCCTTTTTATCATAACAGTGAAGTGACTTTAATGTCCGAAGTGATTTAGGATCTTTTGTTTTTCATTTCAGCACAAACAGAGGAAAATACTGAACAAATGGGTGCAACTGATGCTCTCAATGGAACCATGAAATCATGTTCTGATGAAGAGCAGACTCTCCCGATTCTGCAGAAAATTGCAGAATTGAGCGGCAAAGTTCAGGTAGGTTTTCCAAATTTAGCCTCCTTCTCTTTTTTTTAAATATATTATCAAGTGATTAAATGAATGTCTGTCTGTATAGAACTTGAAGAAGGAACATACTATTTTGTGTGAGGATGTGAAGGCCATCATTGCAAATTCTTTTCCCGGGTCTGAAGTTTTTGCAGCTCTTCAAGACCTTAGTACGTCCTTCCTGCACTTGCTGATTTTACTCTTGTTCCCTGGTTATGTGTATTAACTTTTTATGATTTATTTTCTGGAATAGGTACTGAATATGAAAGTCGGAAACAGAATTATCATGAGCAGTGCAAATTTTTGACAGAAAAGTGTGAAAATCTAAAGAGGAAGTACCTCGAAGAGTCACTTGAACGGAAGCGGCTCTACAATGAAGTGATTGAGCTTAAGGGGAACATTAGGGTTTTTTGCCGGTGTAGACCATTAAACCAAGACGAAATTGTCAACGGGTCTACTTCTGTGGTTAATTTTGACTCATCTAATGAAAATGAGTTACAGGTTGTTAGCTCTGACTCTTCGAAGAAGCAATTCAAGTTTGATCATGTGTTTGGACCTGAGAAAAGCCAAGGTAATTTGAGAAGTTAGAATTGATATAAAAGGACTTTTCAACTTCTTGAAGTTGAAATATCTAATTTTGTCTGTTAAATGATGCAGAGGCAGTTTTTCTTCAAACTTCACCTATAGTGACCTCAGTTTTGGATGGATACAACGTCTGTATATTTGCTTATGGACAAACTGGAACTGGGAAAACATTTACAATGGAAGGGACTTCTGAAAACAGAGGAGTTAACTATCGGACCCTGGAAGAATTATTTAGGATTTCTTGTGATAGGAACACTGTGATGAGATATGAATTGTTTGTTAGCATGTTGGAAGTTTACAATGAAAAGATACGAGATCTCCTTGCAGAAAACTCTAACCAACCATCTAAAAAGTAAGTTTGTTTATAGCTACTGTTTGTATACTGTTTTCTACCGTTGGAATTCGCAGTTTATGAGTAAGATTTAAGATTTATAAAGTAATTATGATCTAGTTATTTTCATGGCTGCAACCAACAGTAGTGTATGCTTCTACATAAAAGTTCCTACAGAATTTTTTGTTGAAACTGCTGTACTCAGTTACCTTCACAGGAATGCAGCAAATAGATTGATTTTAAAGAATTGATTATCTATTGAATATACTGCAGCATATAACAAAATCATTGCTCGAAGAGAATCCTTGAGGCTAAGATATGGCTTAGTCATTTGGATACCATTAATAGATTCTAATACATGCATCTGTGGACAACATCTTTCATAAAGGAATAACTCATATTCTATATTAGGAGGGAATATTTGTTGCATTTTTCACTTCAAGATTAATGAAATCTCTACTCTGGTATTTTGCAACCAATATTTCGAGATTAATCCCGACAAGGAATTTCTTATGTGGCAGCACTCAAATCTGGTGATTAGAAAATGGAAACCAGTCTAATCTTACCTCATGTCTCATAATTGACAATTTGATCTGTATGAAGGTTGGAGATAAAACAAGGAGCTGATGGAGCCCAGGAAGTTCCAGGCCTTACTGAAGCTCGCGTGTTTAGTACTGATGAAGTTTGGGAGCTTCTCAAGATCGGAAGTCGAGCCAGATCTGTAGGATCAACAAATGCTAATGAGCTTAGCAGCCGATCTCACTGGTAGGCTAGATTCCAACTTCTTCTGTTTTTAGTATGATCCATTTTATGTTAAATGAAATAAATGGGAGTCTTGCAAAGTGTTGTGTTTACAAATCCCAACTAATTTATCTTTGATTCTTTAATTTTGTGATGTGTAATAGTTGCAAATGAAGGCGACTGACTTCTTACTTTTATTGTTCAAATTCTAATTCACAAACTACTATTTTAGCTTGCTACGGGTGACTGTCAAGGGAGAAAGTTTAATAAATGGGCAGAGAACAAGAAGTCACCTTTGGCTGGTAGACTTAGCTGGCAGTGAGCGTGTCGGAAGAATAGAGGTGGAAGGTGAAAGGCTGAAGGAATCCCAGTTCATAAACAAATCCCTCTCCGCTCTTGGGGATGTTATCTCAGCTCTTGCGTCTAAGACAGCCCATATTCCATATAGGTACCTCTCTCTCGAACATATGCATATGCATTTATATATCCAGTATTTTTGCTCTTTGAAATCCTACTTACCATGTTTGTCTTCTTATAAAACCAGGAATTCCAAGCTCACTCATATGTTGCAGAGCTCCCTAGGTGAGATTTCTAAATAAGTCTACAACCTATGTGAATCTGTTAATCTTTTTTGGCGCAGTTACTTCAAAAAAATTTAATTTATAACACCTTCAATAATTCGTTCACAAAATATTCTTCCGGCAACCTTTTCTCTTTTAGTTCCCAAGCCACTTTACTTCATATAATCTGCTCTTTTGAATTTTGATTAGTAATTATTTAACGGGTTTTCTCTCTCCAATATACATGTTCATTGTAGTTATAGGCTTATAGGTAGAGGCAAGCAAAAATTCAGGTGCCCAACCAGAATTTCGGGTACCCAAACCGAATGACCCGAAATTCGGGTAATTACCCGAATAAAGAAATGGCGTCGTTTTATATTATATTATATATATATATATTATAAGAAAACAACGCCGTTTTATGTATATAATTTGGCTTTGGGTTTTAGCCTAAATCGAATTCGGTTCTGGTATATTATAAATAATTCGGGTTCTAGTAATTCAATATTATTTTCAGATAATTTGGATTCGGGAATTTTATATTTTTTTCGGGTAATTCGGATTCGTGAAATTCAAGGCGGGTATTTCCCAATTGCGCTCTCCCCTACTTGTAGGACATTACGCTTTAAATAATGCCATTAGTTTTTCCATCATAAACTCGAATTTTATGCTCACCTTTTATGCGGATAACTTACCAAAATTAAAATACAGGTGGAGATTGCAAGACACTAATGTTTGTCCAAATTAGCCCAAGTGCGGCAGACTTGGGAGAGACCCTTTGCTCCCTTAATTTCGCAAGCCGTGTCCGAGGAATAGAACATGGACCTACTCGCAAACAGGCAGACTTCACAGAGCTTTTTAAGTATAAGCAACTGGTATGCCCACATCACTGAATCCTTGAAGGAACTTATGTTCCAACTTCAAAGATTGTGTACTTATATTCATTTCAAAAATAGGCAGAGAAAGCTAAAAATGATGAGAAGGAGACCAAGAAACTGCAGGATAGTTTGCAGTCATTGCAATTGCGACTCGGTGCGAGGGAGCATGTCTGTAGAAGTCTCCAAGAAAAGGTAACAAGCAATACATTCATGAAAGTGTAGAGGTTAACTACAAAGAATAATGTGGCTCATTTGAAACCGAACCCACTAAACTACCGTTGCTTTGTTGTTTTTTTAGCAAAAGAAGATTATGACCATATCATTTCTCTGTAAAGCTCGAAATTATTTTTCCCTTAGCATTTAATTCCATTTTTTTAGATCCTATTATTTACTTAATGGTTGGATAGGTTCGAGATCTTGAGAATCAACTGGAAGAGGAGAGGAAAACCAGGGCAAAGCAGGAAAATAGAGCTCTGACTGCTGTGACTTCTCAGGCTCCTTCAGCCATGTCAACATTCAATCAGTCACAAAAGAGACCTCCATTGGCCCCTTCAAAGCCGAGGATGCCTTTGAGAAAAATCACCAACTTGTTGCCCCAACCAACACCAGTTCCACCTAGCAAGACCAGGTTCTCAGCTTCATTTCTCCCCGTCCCTAAAAACGAGGAGGAAAATGTTATGTCATCGTCTAAACCAAAGAAACTACTTCAAGCCAGAAGAGGGTCTATTGCTATTAGACCCACTCATGCAACAGACCAAACTGTTCGGCCTAGAAGAAGGGCTTCAGTTGCTGTCCTCCCTTCCGAATCAACCTCGAGTTTTGCACGTGGGATGAGCCGGAACTCCCTTGTTTCTGATTCGAAAAGGGTGTGGAGAATGTCGCGGGTGTTTTCCCCACAACGTGCCTCGTCCTGCGTGATGAGCACACCTGCCGCTGCTCCACGGAGCAATAAGTTTATGGGGAGCCCTCCGGTGCACGGAACTGGTTCGTGGAAGCCGAAGAATCCGACAGTTATTGCTCTCCAGAAGAAACAGTTGGTGTGGAGTCCCCTTAAAATGAGGGGTTTTCGAAATAGCAGGCGGTCTCTTACTCATATGGTTCCTAACTGATTGATATTCGGATGAGGGTGTTTCTAAAGAGTGAATTCTCGTTCATCTCGAAACCAATAACTTTGCTTGCTAGTTCCTAATCTTGCAAATATCTTATCATTTTTTCAGTGCTATGATGCATCTTCATTCGATTTTAGTCTTTTTTATACTGACAACAAAATTTAATCGCTTCTGCTGAAAAATAAAGTTTGTGGTAATGTCTGTACGAGAGCAGGAGAATCTTGATATGCTGATATATTTTTCTATATCTTTCAGTGTGCTTATCATGAAAAACTTCAAATATCAAAGTTCGATGAGAACTTGAAAGTCAGAATCATAGTTAGACCTTCAAATATCAAAGGTACATTGAAATTTTTTACCTGAAATCATAGTTGAGACTGGACCTTCAAATCTCAAATTTCGTTTGTATTTATGGATTTGAAATTATAGTTTAGATAAAATGTGGGACTGTGGTTGAAAGATTTTTGACAATGGCACCTTTTTGAACTTCAATGTATGGTTATTGGAGATAGTTTGGTTGGTTTTATATACTACCAAAATTTTAAGTTCCATATGTGTTCTTAAAGTTGCTATCAGCATTCAAAGTATATGACAATGTGCACATCTTACTAAGGGAAATATAACTTCTAATCTATGTAACACCAATAGAATTATTACAAAAAGAATACTCTCCATATAAACTACAACAAAATAATTATTGTGAATTACAGGAAAGTAAAATAGGAGATCAAGAATTATGTGGTACAACCTGAAGTTAAAACAAATTTAACTTGGGCCTAGTCCACGGAACTAATACCGGTGTATACTTTTATTTATATAAAAAGAGAGAAAAAATAAAACTGAAAATCTGAACCAAACTAACTTCATTCTCACACTTATTTTCTTCTTTTTTTTTCTTTCTTCGTAAGTATCTCTGCAATCTCTCTTATCTTCTAATCATATATATTTACATTCACGCTCATAGCATGAATCATGCTTCTAACAATACTTGAAACTATTGTGGTAGGTGATATCTTAATCATCCACCAACCATAGGATCGTGTCTTTGATAGCGGAAGGGAGGATTTATAGTATTATCAACCTAACTCCAGGTTTCGTATTCGAGTCCTGCACAAAGCACAAAGAAATTTTTTCTTCCTTTTTATATTTTTTATTTGTCTTAATCTTTCATCTCTTTGACATTTTAGAACAATAAGATTTGTTGTGTTCCAATATCTTTATATCCACGAGTATTACATAGATTCTGTAATATATTGTCCCAAGCAATTTTTATTAGAATCATCACATTTATTGCTAGTATGCAAAGATTTTGCAATACATAACTTGAGATAAATCTTCCCTTAATCTTTTCTATGGCAGTAATCAATATAATCTCATGTGAATATATTCTGAAATATTTCTTGTTCATCAACAAAATGATATTATTCTCTCCCTAACTAGGAGAAGTATGTGCAATCAAATGATAAGTTAAACACTTTTAGGAACTTTTGTATGTATCATTCATGTGCACAGATGAACAATTTATCTCACATCGAACTTGTGTAAGAGTTATCATGCCGTTATATAGAAGCGGAGTATTTACTTAATGCAGACATGTGTAAAAGTGGAGGATAGTCAAATTTGATCTCGTTGTAAGACCAAATTTGGGAACACCCATTTCTAGGCATGTTTTGTGCCTTAAAATTACGAAATAGGCTTGTCAACATCTCCAATTTTATAATTCATATGCTTAATATATTTAAGTCAGTTAAGTCATAATATAGTTAAGCCATTTATTCACTTTGTTTAGTCATTTTTTTTTCCCCAAAAATTGAGGAATAATATAAAGCACCAAAATCAGGGCCTCTTATAATCACACTCCCAAATTACTTTCGCTCCACAATAATGATATAATCAATTCACTATAAGTGGGCGAATAATTATGCCTCTCCCTCATTATCTACTCAAACTCATATGTAGGGAATAACTCTAATATACCAAACCAAGGTCATATTTAGGCTAAGGACTCGCACCAATTACCATGACACCATCTACAACCGCTCACATTCTATCATTCATACCAATGAATGTAGCAAAAAATGGTTGGAATGATCCTTTAAGAGTCATCATATTTATTTCCAGTGTTAATTATGTGAAAGTGGTGATTATAATTAATAAATTCATTTACTCTTGGTTGAAGCCAAAAATTAAATATGAATATATATATATATGGCTAGGCTTATAAGTATAATTATTTAGTACCCTTAATATGGCAGAGGGCTTGACTATTCACCCTTTAAGTCATGTGGGTATATTAGTAAATATTTTGTTGCCTGGTCGGCCATTCTAAACATGATCCATCAAGTACATATCTTTAACCTGAAAAATATCTTAAACAAATATTAATTTAGCCTCAATAATAAATTTTAAATTGAGATATTTTATGAAATTGTAAAAACTATTTTCCTTGTTGGATTTAATTACTCCTGTCCAAGGAAGTCAGTCCAGTGTAACATGGCCAAATACCTTTTCCACCTTATTTAAAGCATGGCCCCTCTTTTTTCTTTTTCTTCAACTATGGCCAAAGCTTGTGGAGGAATTAATTTCGTTTCTATTAATGTTTGAAAAACAAGCTAGGCTACCTGCATAACTTTATTCGACAAAAAAATGCCAAGGAATTTTATGGTATTACTGAATTAAAATATGTCATAAAATAGTATAATTTCTTTTCCTTTCCACCTGTATGTCTAATAACTCTGTATCACCAAGAGTAAGTAATAAAAACATCACAGGTGTATATATCATCTATAAAACTTTAGTTTATTTAAACCGTTAGTTCATTTTCTAAGTCATGACCCATCTTCATTAATTTTGAACACAAAAGTCATATTACCTTTTTTCAACCATTTGCCAAAGCATCCAAATTAAGTCATAAAGCGGTCATGATTGACAGTAATATATTGAAAAACATATGACAACTAATATTTATTTAGTTTGTAAAAATATAGATTTTAACAAATCCATAAACTCATATAAAAATACTTCCGTTTTGCACCATTGTGTTTGTTTATGGAATTGATCAACATGTTTCATTAGACAGAAAGCCAAATTTTATTCCGCTTCATGGGCTACGCTTTACCACACATAATGCACCAATATATATATATTTATTCAACTGTGAGCCATATAACTCAAACTTGCCAAAGCCATATTCATGTGAAACTTTTTCTTCAGCATGGTGAAGAAGTTGTGAGAAATTTTTATTTTTTTTACAAAATAATTTTGAAAAAATGTTTATATATTATTGAATTAAAATTTTATATCAAATAAAAATAATATTTCCCGAAATATCAGTTCGAATTATGACAGCTTAGACCCACATCGTTTTGTGGCCTGAAAGTTCATGTGACAACTTTTCCATAAAGATAACGTGGCTGGCCCACTTGGCATTCGTAACAATTGAAGTTACAAAAAAAAGTAAAAATGGTGCTGCTATATACATAAAATTCAGTACATAAATTTTAAAAAATTTTGTAGAGTGTAACAATATTTTTTTCAATGAGACTCATACTGATAATGTGTTGTGCATCATGTTAGAAAACAAATAAAGTAATTTGCAAGAAAGTAAAATAGAGATCAAAAATTATGTGGTTTAGTCTCAATTTAAAATAAGTTTAACTTGAGTCTAATTTACAAAACTAATACCGGCATATACTTTCATTTATATAAATAAAGGAATTACAATATGTTATAACTTGTAAAATAAAATTGAAAATATGAATTAAATTAGCTCAATTCTCATATTATTTCCTCCCATTTTTTCTCTTTCAGTGTCTATTCCTTACCAAAAGCACAAACCATATATAAGAACAAATGCATAATTACGTTGGATGAATGACTCAATCATCTACTCACTTCCAGCTACTTTATTATTTATAACACAAATGTCATTAATTTTGTTTATTTGTTCTTATCATTCTTTTTGAATATCTCCCTTAGCATTCAGATTGGAAAATGATATATATCAAAGTTGAGAGAGTTACAGTTTGTTCATTTCTACTTTGTCATCCTAATTTTACACTTTGTTCATTTGAATTTTTATAAAGGCTTACTATTCCATTTCCCATTCATTGAACAACTTTCTAAGGATTTATTCCTTTTCAACATTTAATCTCAAGCTTGTTTTTTTTTTTTTTAAATTCAATGGTTGAACGGTAGTTAGTTAATGATTTTTTGTTATTTTGTCCTAAAAAAGTAAAAACTTTAAATTACATGCATCCAATTTTTTATTTTTTATTTTTACATATTTCAAAGAAGCTATTTTTTTTAAACTTAATATGGAAATATAAAAATAAACCCTAACATAAGAGAAAAACGATCATGCAAAAAAAAAAAAAAAGATGGGCAAAAGTGTAATGAAGTATAAAATGACCTCGCCAATATAAAAAATTGACAAATTTGAGGGGTTAACCCATTAATACCAACTTTTGGAATCACATATGCATGTAGAAATTATGCACAAAATGATGTGTTAGTAATGTATGCTGGTGGGCAAAGTATAAAGTTAGGAGTAAACATGCCTGCGAAATGCTAAAAAACGAAAAGAAAATTGGATTCTGAGTTACAAGTTACAACTAATAGGCGAACCGACAGGGGTGTATTACGATGTGGTGATATATTCTTCGAAATCATAGATATTTTACATGACTATGACATTACAAAGAAGCTTGAGGTTGCATACAAGTCCATCCAATACGATCCCACATCAATCTCGGCCGTTGATCCAAGGCGATTCGAAGACTTTATTACTAGGATTTTTCGATAGGACAGTTAAGTTGCAGTGGACGCAAATAGAAACATTTGGCGTTGGTCCATAGGGGACCCAGGTTCCTTTTTTCTTTTCTCATTCAAACCTAACTCATTTTAGCTTATTTACGAATTTGAGATTTCTTCAGTTAGGTACAACTATATATTTTGCCAATGTCCATGTTAAATGATTGTGTATTTTGACTCATGTTAGAAGAAAGATAGAGCTTAGTCTCTGTTTTCCAAATTTTGAAGGAAGCAATAATATTACTCGAGTTCACTTCTACACAAGTTTCTGGTATTAAGGTTCGGAGATTGATATTTGGGGAGTTAGGTAGTGCTCGGACTGAATTTATAGCCTGGTTAAAAAATTTTATGAATTGAGTTCAACCAAGATCAAGTTTGGTTTATCATAAAGCTCCCATTTTGAGGTTTTAAGCTCGAAAAGTTACAAATCTTGACCTCTTAAATTTTGCTGCAAATTTATTCTGAGATGTTATGTACTCAGATTTTCAGTCAATCATCCAACAATAATAATGATAAAGCATCTCATATTTCTATATATTAGCCACACACGTGATGTGCAATTCAAACTGTGACTTTAAATATGTAAAAAAAATCCAATCAATAGATGAAGATGGTTACAATAAAAATAAGAGCAAAAGAAAGGCACAACAAAAAAATTGAAAACTTGAAACCCATAAATAAAAATTGTGACTACAGCAAAAAGCATCCCAAATACATAGTACTCTTTACATTTATTTTTATATTCAAAATCTGTTTTTTTAAGTTTAATTCTGCATAATAATTTTAAATCTATTTTTTGAAACTGGCTTTTTAATTTTGTTTCTTAAATCTGTACAAATAGTTTGTACTATGTTTTAAAATATTTTTTTGAAATAAAATTTATTCAAAAATAGTTTTAAAATTATTTTACAGTATTTTTTTCTTAAAAGGATATTTTAAATTTATTTTTGAGAAATTTGAAGATGAATACGTAGAGACATTTTCTAAAAATTATGTCCAAATTTGTCTTTAAAATCTGTGGAAAATAATTTTAAAAGAATCTATTGATATTTTTTTTTAAAAAAATACTGTTTTTTTTTAGTAAACTATAATATATGTACAAATAATTGATGAAAATAGAACTACAAATGTTATATACATATATATATACACACACACGGAGAGAGTGGGGGTAAGGGTTGAGAGCCTAGCGGGGCAGTTGATGATGGACGGAGACATTGGGCATGTAGGCGGCAGAGGTTTTAGGAGTGGAAACGGTATTTTTTTTTTTATTTTTCTGCCCCTATGTAACGTAAACATAAATAAGTGGCGAATAACTATACAATTCCGTAATTTATTGAATACACCAGGATATTTTTAGTATAATTTAAAATTGACGAAACATCAGTTTTTAAAAGGAACGCCTAAACGATTGTAATTAAATATTTTCCAATATGAATGAACTTCGTACATATGTCACTAAAAATTAGAAATCACCATAAAACCTCACCTACACTTTGCCACGTCTCCACTAATTTGGTTATTTTTT
>MKEJ01050738.1:0-32020 GCA_001753735.1 Embelia ribes | reverse complement strand
GATACCTTTCGGTCTTACTAATACCCTCATAACATTTATAAACCTTATGAATCCCGTGTTCCAATCGTATCTAGACCGTTTCATTGTGGCGTTCATCGATGATACACTTGTCTATTCACCTTCTGAAGAGGCTCATCGGGAACACCTTCATATTGTACTTTTAACGCTTTGGTAACATCGATTTTATGCCAATTCTCTAAATGTGAATTCTAGTTGCAAGAGGTTAGGTTTCTTGGTCACATTGTTTCCAAATGTGGTATACCAATTGATCCTTCCAAGATTGAGGCTATTTCCAATTGGGAATGACCAAGGTCTATTTTCGAGATTCGTAATTTTCTAGACCTTGCAGGCTATTACTGTTATTTTGTAAAGGATTTTTCTTGTATAGTGGTGCCTCTTACAAAGCTCACTCGAAAAGGTGTTAAATTCGAATGGAGTCCTAAATATAAGGAATCACCTCTTCGTTTGAAAGAGTTGCTTTCTTTAGCTTCTATTATGATAATTCTTAAGCGAGGTATCGGGTATTCGGTCTATTGCGATGCTTCACGGAAAGATTTGAGCTATGTATTGAGGCAAATTTGGAAAGTTGTTACGTATGCTTCGAGACGACTAAAGATTCACAAGTAGAATTATCCAATACATGATTTAGAATGGCCAATAGTAAAGTATTCAATCTTGTCGTACCCGTTCTTACGCGTTTGTATAATTGTTTTATTAGGATTTCAATGTTGGAACATCCTAGGAGAGAAACCATTCTGGGTCCTTTTTAATATTTATTTGGATAGATTTTTTGTTATTTTCCGAAGACTTATCCTCATAGAGACCTTCGAATTTTGACTCTGAATTTCAGCTTCACACAGTCATTCATCCCATATATTGGGAATATAGGTGGCCAAGTAACAACCTAGTGCCCAGAAATCATAGGGCATTTATTTTCTCATTCAAGTGAATTTTACTTTAGACCTTATGAATGCCAAGATGAGCCGTCTGGGATACTTTGTGATAAATTTGGGATAAGTGGTTATATGCATAGTTTTTCAATATCAATACGTACAGAGGTACTAACTCTCAATGTCGGGGCCCTTTTGATATCTAAACCTTATTAGCCTTCTTGCTTATCTCGATAGTTCAGGTTTTGCTAAACCTATCCAAAATCACTTGATGTTGTGAACCGCAAAATTTCTGATCCCATTGACTTTTATTATTTATGGTGGGTGATAATGTGTAAATTTACTTAGGTGACCTCGAGCTACCTTATAAATGTACTTCGGTAACCCAACAGTATGCAGACTGGTGGATGACCTCTTCTTTTGTTGTTATAATGTACATTCGTCCTGCCAAAAATCCGCAAAAAAAGGTCAACTCGAATTTCACGGGTCAGATGATTTAGAAGGTCAAAAAGGCGGTCTGTGAAGAGAAAGTTGAATTATCCTCCCAAGTCCCCAAGCAAACCGAAGTCTTCAAGGGGTTCTCCTCAAATTCGGAATGAAGGGCCTAAAATTGACATTGATGAGGATGAAATTTCAGATGAGAAGTTTGATGATTATGAGCATTATAATCCCATCTGCCACCAATCTCCTAACCATTCGCCGCTTACGTCTCCCGCTCAAGCATGTATCATGACTTCTCCCTTCATCATCTTCAAAGGTAGGTATTTTGCTTTATTATTTTCATTGTATAGATATATATATGAATCAAATATTTTTTTTAGACCATGCAAATTTAGAAGGAGTTTGGTCTAAGTTAGCTTCTCAAACTCCATCCTGTGAATGAATTGATCAACTTTCTGGAGCAACAAAGGACGGCGACCTCGAGGTCCAGAATTCTATGATTAAGACAACCTTGGTTGAAAGACCTCCAACTGACTGTTATGATGGTATGTTCTTTGCACAAGTGCCTTCTAAATCAAATAGAACTTTTATACTATTTTTTTTAATTGAAGACCACGCTCAGGCTAATTCTATTTCGTTGCCAATCACAGCTGGAGAAACTTTTCCGAATACCATCGAAGGTATAATTTCATCAAACTCTTTTTTTTTTTTTATCATTTCAGGAATTCGTCATCACTTTTTTTAGAAATTGTTGTTGTCAAGCATTTAAGCTCCGATCTAGCTATTCAAATACCTGAAAAAACTTCTCAAGATATAATCGATAAGACTGACTTGATTATATTCATTCATACATATGTACACATATATGTACATTATGCTAACATTGATAATTGCTCACATGTCTTTCTTACGAGATTTCCATTTCATCAAGCTTAGATGAAGAATTTCATCCTGAGAGTATGAATTTTATTTAATTTAGCATCACTTGCTTAGTCATCCCGGCAAGTTATCATTCTAGAAAGTTAAGACACATAATCTCTTTTTGCAAATTCTTCTATCGACGCTAAACTAAATGATATTTTTCTGAAGCTCATGCAACTTGATCCATCCATGCCCGTTGTTTCTACTAATTGGGGAGCACTTTTTATGCAAAGAGAACTAGCATATTCCTTACATCATTACCTGACTCGGATTTTGATAGCGCGATCCTCATAGCGAATGGTGTTTTCTCATCACTTAAGAGTCTTCAGTTAGATTTTTCTCCTATGTATGAGAAGGTTTGAACTCTTATCACAGCCATATTTCAGATAGAGGGCTTAATACACCCTCTTCAATAGAGAATATTTTGTCTGAATATGAGGCCAAAAAGCATCATTTTAAAGATATATCCAATACTTTTATCGTGACCCAGAATTCACAGGATGAAATGAAGGCTCAAGTTGTATCCACTAATGAGGAAGTTTTAAAGGGTAGAGATGTACTAAGACGCCTCGAAGATGACTTATCCTCAAGTAAGAAAGCATGCGCTTCCATTTCTATCCAAGTTGACCGGCTCTCATCAAATGTTTCAATCGTAGAGAATCAACTTTGTGATATATGCCAAAATTTAGAATGCCAGCATAAGACACTCAAGAGTTACGGATTTTTGAAGTAGGAAATTAAAAAGATTAGTTTAACGCCCTGATAATCTAACCATCGTGAGTTCAATGCTAACCATACATATTGAAAAGTATAACTCTTAATAGAATGTGAATAATGTCTAATCCAAATGAAAAAATAATCCACGAGGCCTTATTATCATATTTTTTGGCCTTACAAAATACCTAAATTAAACATAATCTCAAATCTTGGCTAATGGCCTACAACTATCTGAATCTGAAAAGATAACACAACGGAAATAAACAATACAAAGCTTAGTGCTTCCTCGAATGAGCCTTGACCTGTCCTAAATCACTATCCCTGAATCCGAGCTCCTGGTTCTGCTTGGTATTTTCATGCAAATAAATAATAAAAAATCCAACCAAACACGCACAAGTCAAAAAAATATATCCAACGTATCGAAATACTGAAACAACATATATAGAACATATACAATAAAAATACAAAATATACTGCTACATCCAAACTTCTAAAGTATATATAACGAATGAATGTAAATACATAAACTGTCAAAAGTAAGCCACACAACTAACCGAGACCACTAGGGCCTCCCGGGCGGGATCACTAAAGTGATCGCGGAGTGTCTCTATTGCGTGCAAGGTCAAACAAACTGACCTTGGTCCTAGGGCCCCAAAATCCATCAATAACAATAAAGCCGACCTTGGTCCTAAGGTTGGATTGTTTGTTATTGATGGACTTTAGGGCCCTAGGATAAAGGTCAGTTTTGTTTGTTACTGATGGACTTTGGAGCCCTAAGACCAAGATCGGCTTTATTGTTCTTAATGAACTTTGGGGCCCTAGGACCAAGGTCAGCTTGTTTGGTCATACGAGCAATAGAGACACTTTGTAACCGCTTTACGCATAAAGTGCGGGAAGCCCTAGTGATCCCAGTTAGTTGTGTAGTTTACTTTTGGTAGTTCATATATTTACATTTATTCATTATACATGCTTTAAAAGTTTGGATGTAGTAGTATATTTCGTGTTTATCATACATATATGCTATACATATTGTTTCATTACTTCGATAGTTTAGATATATTTTTCTAACTCGTGCCTGCGTGGTTAGATTTTCTACTATTGTTTTTCATAAAAATGCCAAGAAGAACCATGAGCTCGGATTCAGGGATAGTAATTTAGGATAGGTCAAGGCCCATTCGAGGAAGCACGTAGCTCTGTATTTTATTTCTATCGCATTATCTTTTCAAATTCAGACAGTTATAGGCCATTAGCCAAGATTTGAGATTATATTTGATTTGGGTATGTCGTAAGGCCAGAAAACATGATAATAAGGCCTTACAGATTGTTTTTTCATTTGGATTAGACATTATTTACATTCTATTTAGAGTTAAACTTTCCTATACGTATAGTTAGCATTGAACTCGCAATGGTTGGATTGTCAAGGCATTATAGTAAGTATCAGAGCTCTAGGTTTATGAACCCCTAGGGAGTTGTAGGTTATGGGGTTTATTAGTTAGAAAATCGCGAATGAGCTATGTCTACAAAGTTGGGGTAGACTATTAGGAACTGAGATATCTAAGAAGTTCCAACACTTTCCACAAATATCAGGTACCTTAATCTATATCGCATTACTTTATCCTTGTTTTCCTAATTAACTTATGGAGACTATTGTCGACACTTAGCACTATGTTAGGCAGACAAGGAACACCTTGTAGGTCTAACACGGATTTCTGGCAGTAGATGAAGTCAACAATAAGCTAGTAAGAAATTCTACACTCATATTTCTTCTTGCATATGATGTCAAATGCATGTATGTGATCTTTTCCAAATTCTCTTGCTCTTTTAATGGCTCGTGGAGGACGTGGACTTGGATGAAGTTGTAGTTATAGTGGTCATGGTGGGGGGCCAGTTCCTATTCCCCTAGCGGCCCAAGCTCACCCTAAGAAGGAGGTTATATTAGTGGGAGTCCTAAAAGAGATTCATGCAGTACCTACTCCGATGGCAGGCGCTACTAGAGTTGCTCTGGCACCTGATTTGGTGGACCTACCACAATTGGCTGCTATCATGACTCAATATATTATTCTTATGACTCAATAGATGGCACAATAGACTACGGTAGCGGTGCAAGCTACGCTTGCAACTATAGGTATACAACGGCTTAGCCCGCGGACTGTTGGAGATTTAGGTACAAGGGCTCATAAGGAAAATTGGTAGAGCTAAGATTCTCGTGTTTTGTGGCAAATTTTTCTTTCTCGGTTTTATTGAGCTTCATTGGCTCGGAGAATATTTTCTCTCTTGGATTTGTTTAACATTAATAGGCTCAGAGGGAAATTTTCTCTCTTGAGTTTTTTGATCTCATAGGCTCAGAGAGAATTTTCTAGTTTTGGATTTATTGAGTGTTCATGGGCTCGAAGAGAATTTTCTCTCATGGATCTATTGAGCTCTTAGGCTCAAAGAGATTTTTTTTTTTTTTAGTTTATTGAGCATTCATGGGCTCGGAAAGAAATTTCTCACTTGGGTTTTTTGAGCGTTCATAGGCTCGGAGAGGATTTTCTCTCTTGGGTTTATTGAACGCCTTAGGCTCGGAGAAAATTTTGTTTCTCAGATTTATTGAGCGTTCAAGGGCTTGGAGAGAATTTTCTCTCTTTAGTCTATTGAATGCTTAGGCTCAGAGAAATTTGTCTTTTGGGTTTATTGAGCATTCATAGACTCGGAGAGAATTTTCTCTTTTGGGTTTATTGAGCGATTGGAGAGAAATTTTGTTTTTTTTAGTTTAACGGGGGCTGATGCTTGGGTGGCTAACTTAGCGTATCATGTCTGGTTATCTGGGGTGACTAATGTGGTGGTTATGGCAAGAATAGCCCCGTTGTATTTTAAGGATGCTAAGGTTCAAGACTTATTGGCTCTTATTTAGGGGAATCGTACAGTATTGGACTACTCAATAGAGTTCATGATATTGGCCAAGGTTGCCTTATACATTGCTCCAACCAATGCAGGCCGAGTGAAGTGGTTTGTATAGAGTTTGAGAACACGTATTCGGCATGTATTAATTGTGGTGGATATAACCGCCATGGAGATAGTTGTATAGAAGGTAAAAGAACAAGAGGAGATTGATATGCAAGAGATGCAAACACGAGGAAAGAGAAAGAAGGGATCAAAATCAAGTCAAGGGATAATGGCTTAGGATGGGTTGAGAGTCATTTGAGGAAGTACTTAGCTCTGTATTAGTTTATTTCTGTTGTGTTATCTTTTCGAATTCAGACAGTTGTAGGTCATTAGCCAAGGTTTGATTTTATGTTCAATTTGAAAAATGTGTAAGGCTAAAAAATATGAAAGTAAGGCATCAGGGTTATATTTCCTTTGGATTGGATACTGTTAACATTCTATTATGAGTAATACTTTCCTATATGTTAACCAGTGCTAGACAAATGAATGGTTAGCGAAATACTCTGATTGTTGGATTATCGGGGCATTACAATTAGAATGAGCCTTACCGATTGCAGAGTTGATTTCTTCCATTTAATACCCTTTTACTAGAGTAGAAGTAGCCAGTATTTCATGTAATGTAATAAGGCTATTCATTTATTCATATTAGCAGTAATAAAATATCATTTATTCTTTTCCATCATATCTAGCTCAAATACACACACACACACACACATATTAGCCTTACTCAATTTCTACTCTTGGGGGTCGGGAGTAATTATTTTTTTATATTATTTTTATTATTATTGGCAGTACACATTTTATACTCTTACAGGACAGGAGTGTATTTTTTTAATTTTATTATTTTTATCATTATTGATCGTATACGGTTTATACTCTTGCGGGCTAGGAGTGTCCATTATTTATCACCTTAGACGTCGATGAGGTGTTTTAGCAGTTTAATCACATACTACACCATTGGTGATTTTCTTCTTCAATTTATGGATAGTACTTCTTTAAGAATCGTGCATTTGTTGGTAGAACAATTCTATCATCTTCTATCGTGATCAATTATTAGGCCCTATTTGAATAGACTTTTTCAATCGCGTATGGTCCTTCCCACTTAGGCTCTAAATTTCCTTTGCTTTTCCAGCTCATAATAATTGGAGTCTTTACCGTCAATACTATTTCCCTTTTCTTAAAAGAACAAAGTCTAACTTTTTTATTAAAGGCTTTCTTCATTCTCCCTTGATAGATTTCCAAACCTTTTTGAGCTCGTAATCTTTTTTCATCAAGAGTTTCAAGTTTTGCTAACCTGATCTTGGTGCCCGCATCATTGGTTAGTAATTCATGCACTGCAACACAAAGAAAAGTTATTTGAACTTCGAGTGGCAGTACTGCCTCTCCTCAAAAAGCCAAGGAATAAGGAGTGGCTTGAGTAGGGGTCCGGTGTGTAGTTTGATATGCCCACAATACTTTCGGGAGCTTTTCATACCACGTTCTTTTATTTTTTTTCACCATTTTCTTCAGGATTTTATTTAATGTTTTGTTGAACATTTCAACCATTAGCAGGGGTATGATACCATGTCGAGTGGTAGGACTTGATTTTGTATTTGGAGTGCAACTTCAAAAGTAAGTTTCTCCCAAATGGAGGTCCGTTATCAGCTATGATGCTTTCGAGGATTCCGAACATATAGATGATATAAATCCTAATGAAATCAGCAATTGTTGCGTATTTAATATCTTTCAAAGCCACTACTTCAGTCCACTTAGAGAAATAATCTATGGCCATCAGAATATATTTATGTCCTATTGAAGACGGAGGCACAAAGGGCCCGATTACATCCATCCCCATGCTACGAAAGGCCAAGAGCATGTAGTAATGTGCAAATATTCTAGTGGTTGATAGATAAAATATCCATAAAACTGACAAGTTTGACATCTCTTTGCAAAGTCAATGCACTCAGCAATCATAGTTGGCCAGTAGTACCCTAGGCATTTTAATTGAATGTAAAGTTTTGGGCCACTTTGATGGGCACCACACGCCCCCTAAATCTTCCGCCATTACTTCATGAGTCTATTCTTTAGCTATGCATTGCATAAAAATTTTGTCCAGGGATCTCTTGTAAATAGCATCCTTCCACATCACAAACTTCGTTGCGCGCCTCCTAACTTCGGCTCTTTTTGCTTTAGCCTCGGGAAATTTACCATGTTAGAGATAATTTATAAAAGGCTCATGCTTCATTGTTATCATATGTAGTCGTTGTAAAGACTAATATAACATCACAAGAATCTCTTAAAGGTTGCAATACCCTTCTTTCTCCAACTATGATAGTTAGAGTCTTATTGTCTGGTAAGGTTAAAGATGTGGACAAACTTGCCAAAGAATCAGTCTAAGAATTAAATCCCCTTTGAATATGGAAGATATGTACCTTTTTAAATTGGAACAATAATTGATGAGCCCATTTATAGTAAGGTACGAGGCTAGTCTTTTTCACTATATATTCCCCACACAATTGTTTTATTACCAATTCTGAATCCTCATACTCGATAAGTTCCTCAGTTGGAATTTGCAATGCTAATTTGAGCCCTATAATCACAGATTCATATGCAACTTCATTATTAGAGCAACCTTCTGACAACGTAAAAGAGTATAGGATTACTGCTTTTTTCGGAGTTATAAAGACAATGTCAATTCCTAATTTATTCTCCTTGTAATTGTCTCATTTTACTTTATCGGGACTTTTTGTTACACCATTGAAGTATATTTGCCACCCCCTTTGAATCTCAACTTACATGACGTCTTCATCAGACAGGTCCATTGCTAGTGGTAAATCATCTGGGATTGGTTGTGCTGCTATAAAATTAGCCAAAACTTGATCTTTTACAGCCTTTTGGGGCACATTCTCCAATGCAATTTGTTGGAGCAAAACAACCCATTTTGCAATCCTTCCCAACAATACTGGTCTAGAGATAATATACTTTATAAGGTATGCTTTTTATATTAATTTGACTTCATGCTTTAAAATGTAATGCCATAATTTTTACATAGTGAACATCAAGGCAAGACATATCTTCTCGATTGGTGTATAATTTAATTTAGCACCAAACAGAGTATGACTCAGATAGTGCAAGTCAATTTTCCTTCCTTGCTCATTGTATTGAGCCAACATTTCCCCAATAAGTAGTCAACAACTATCACATATAATATCAATGGCTTCCCTCTGATTGGACTCATAAGAATCGAGGGTTTAAGAAGATATTCTTTAATACTATTGAATGCATTTTGACAAGTTTGGTCGCATTCAAATGGCACTTCTTTCTTCATTAATCTCAAGAATGGAAGACAACGACGTGCTAAATTAGAAATGAATCTTATAATATAGTCCAATTTGCCTTGTAAATTTTTCAACTCTCTCAAGTTTCTCGGAGGTGCTATTTCAAAGGTAGCCTTTATTTTCAAGGAGTCAATTTCAATACCCCTATTGTGGACCACGAACCCCAAAACTTTTCCTGATGAGACCCCAAATGCGCATTTTAGGGGATTCATCTGAAGTTGAAATCGTCTAAGGCACTAAAAGATCATTTTTAAATCATCCAGGTGATCGCTTTTCTTCTTTTTTTTACAACGAGGTCATCAATGTAACACTCAATGATTTTGTGAAGAATATCACCAAAAATCTTTGTCATCGCTCATCGGTATGTAGTTGCGCTATTTTTCAAGCCAAAGAGCATAACTTTATAACAAAGTACTCCTTTAGGAGTCTGAAATGCTGTCAATTCCTCATCTTCAGGATACATACGAATTTGATTGTACCCTGAATACCCATCCATAAAAGACAAAGTTTCATACCCAGTTGTTGCATCGACTAAAAGCTCAGTAATGGGTAAAGGAAAATCATCTTTTGGGCAGGCATCATTCAAATCTCTAAAGTCGATGCAAACTCGGATTTGACCATTCTTTTTCTTGACTGGAACTATATTTGCCAACCAGGACGGATATTTGACTTCTCTGATGAAATTGGCTTTTATAAGCTTATCAATTTCGGCTTCAATCTGACCAATCAACTCTGGTCGAGTTCGCCTTTGAGACTGCTTTATGGGTTTCTTATCAGAGCTAATTGCAAGCTTATGAAGTGCAATATTCGGGTCAAGACTTGGCATTTTAGTATGGTTCCGAGCAAAAACATCTTTGTAATCCTTAAGAAAGGAAACATACTTTCGAGCTTCATCCGCAGTTAAATATGCACTAATGAAGATTGGTCTTTTATCTTCTTTATCGCTAAGATTAATTTCTAGGAGTTCATCTACTGTAGCATGTCCTCCTTCTTCCAGTTCAATAGGTGCAGGATTTGTATCTTCATCTTTCGAGGTCGAGGTGACCATATTTGCCGGTAGACTATTAGAATATCTCAACCCTTCTTTGGTTTTGACTATACATTTACTGCGGAGTAAGGCTTGTTCTTGTGAAGGCGTCAACACAGTATTGAAAGTTTTGCCATTTTTCACAAAATCTGTTTTTGGATCGAAACCGGACTTCACGAGCATTTTGGTCATTTTGGTACTGAAATTGAACCTTTATACGTTTGATATATCAGTTTTTCGAACATAGTTCTGCTTCAGATCAAGATCCCCCATTGCATGAAAATGGATTGGTTTTAAACCTTTTCCTTTAGGGGGAACGACAAACTCGTATGCATCCATATAGGAATATTCAATTTTTCGTAATGGGTCTTTAAGAGCCAAAGCTTTTGCCCCCGGCTTTCTTTCAGACTTCGGTATATATCTAAATGATTTTACCGGTAGAGTTTTATGAGCAGTCTTACTGTCATTTGCATTTTGCTATTTTTGTTGCAAGGATCTAGGATAAAATCAGACATCTGCATAATAAGCTTTTATACCACTGAATGGATCAGAATCTGCTATAATCGTGCCCTCCCTTTTTGAAGCTAATGGGTATTTGATGCATTGATGGTAGGTAGATGGTATAACATTATGGTTATGAACCCATATACATCCTAATAAGCATTGTATGATGTATCTGCATCGATGACCAAGAACTCTGTTTCTTCCTTTATGTCCCCAAACTTCGTTTGTAGTATAATTTTACCCATTGGTCTTTGCTCATTTTGATTGAAACCTTGAATGACTAAATGGCTCGATTATAATTGCGATTCTAATACCCAACAAACCCAAGGCTCTTTTAGGTAAAAGATTTACCACTGACCCCCCATCTACCATAACTCTTGAGGTTTTCACTCCATGGATAATACTGGTGATGAATAAAGGTCTGCTATATCTTGAAATCTCGGCATACATATCTTCATCCCCGAATGTTACTATAGACATACATGGCACCATTTTTTTCATGAGATCTCCTTCGATTTCTTTACCGAACTCTTCAGGTTTTGATAAGGTATATATCAAAGATTCCTAACATAAGGGATTTTCTTAAGATGTGAGAGAACATCGTACTTTACTTGATCTCTGATTTTCACATTATGGTCAATTTTCTTCGTATTTTGGGATTGTTTTCGAGTGGAAGCATGCGTTTGGCATACTTCAGAGACAACCACTTCTTTTCCTTCTGAACCCTTTAATTCATCAAGTATTTGTACCATGTTAAAAAAACTTGAAAACGACTACACGTCGTCATCCATCCATTTCTCTTCTTTTTGGACTTAGGCTCTAGCTCTCATGTACCCTGGATCCCATCTATAAGAACATTGAGAAGCCATAAACTCATTTCTCATAACCTCCCAATTTGGCACAACCATTCCTTCCAATGAACAATACCAATCAAATGCAATTCCATCAAGAGATAGAGGAAATTGCAACAGGCAAAGTGCCTAATCATTGATTGTTTGACCGCATTGTTGGATAAATCGGTTTATATGATTCACAGGATCACCATGACCCTCATATATCCAAAAGTTCGGGAGTTCATAATCTCTAGGTAAACATGTTTTGTATACCTAAGGTGGAAATATACCCCTTGGCCTAGAGGATCCTATTTCTTTTCAGTCAAGAAATATTTTGATTTGCTTGTAAATCCTCTGATTGTGTATATCAGGCGTTCGGACCATTGTGCTTTCTTCCCGGTGTTCTGTCATTTTAACTTTTGCCCAATTGCTATAAAAATTTCCATAGACGGCTTCTACCATTATATCCTAACTTGAAATCGAGTTGGGAGGGAGTCGAAAGTACTAATCCGTTGCCTTACCTTCTAGTGAAAGTATAAATTGGCGAAGTAGAAGGGCCTGAGATTTTTTAGTATTTCTACATCTTGCCTGGAAATATACTAGATGGCTTTTGGGGTATCCAGAGCCATTATATACAGAGAATTTTGGTATCGAGTATCCACTCAATAATGATACTCTTTCCACCCATTTGGGTTATGGGTGTCTCGTAATTTGGCAAGACATAAGAACACTATTTTGAACAAACCCTAATTCATTTTTTTCCAGGGAAATCATTACTCTCAATTTATTCATTATCTCTTTTGAAGCCTCAATATTTGTCTTTTTATCATCGTCGGGGCTTCTTCGCACCTGCACTTCCCCTTCCTTTAAAACGATATCTACTGTAATTATATTGCATGGAAGATGATCACTTCCAACACTTTTTCTATCATAAGTTCTTGTTGGAGAGACATATGACAAACTTTCAGTAGAAAGGCCCAACTTCCAATCCTTGATATATGGATATTCAATTGGTTCAGTATAATGATTTTTTGCTGAAGATAACCTTAGTTCCCCATCTGATTCATATTTAGTAATGGGACCGTCCCCTTTAAAAAGTCTCCTCCGTATTCCCTTTATCAATTCTGTGTCGGAATTATATAATCGATCTTTTCTCCTTGGCCCTCTCACGTATTCCGGAGTTCGCATGAAATCACTTGGTGATATACGAGAGTCTTTATGTGCTTTTATTATGTCAACTTTAGGCGAGTCGGAGATGATTATAGGGTTCCAAATACAACTCCCCATATCGATATCTTCCTCGCAATCTTCTTCATCATCACCTATAATTATAATGCTTAAACAAGAGACTGGGACACTTTTTCCCTCCTTCTTTTAAAGTATGCCCGTAGCTCAAGAGATTGCAATTTCATGGGTAGAAATTCCTCCAATGTGACTAGCAGAAGTGGAGATTGTACAAGATATTCTCCAAAATCCATACCAAGTCTGTTCTTTTTCTTTTGAACTACTGGTTTCTTTTTACCCTGATTTACTTTGGCTCTTTTCAACTTCTTCAAGCTCTTATTTTTATAATAATTTTTAGGAGTTTGCACCTTGGAATCTTGGGTTGACATAGACTTTCGTCTTTTCTTCATTCCTTTAGATTCATAAATAATCCATTCCCCTTCGTCATCATCACAACTGCATTTGCAATGGCTCTTTCTGTAGGAGAAAGTTCAATCACTTTTGAGTCAAGCAATTCCTGGATCTTATCTTTCAAAAGAAAACAATCCCTAACATGATGGCCCATCAGCCAATGATATGGGCAATATTTTGGGTCATTAGTCTTTTATTGCTCATTAGGCCTCTTAGGATCCTGTAATGTAATTTGTTTTTGTTCTAAAAGATTTCCGAATAGATCGTTTACCAGCTCATTGTCAAACAAATACTTCTTCTCTATCCCCTCCTTTATAAAATTTTTTTTATATTCGTTTAGCCTTTTGGCCCCTATTACCACCAGAACTTTCTTTCTGGTTTCCACCATTGCTGCAGTAAGCGTTTCTATTCTTTCATACCCCTTTGACCTTCTTTTCTTTGCTAGGTGAGGCTCCATGTTGTGGGATTTAGTACATAATTGGTTGAATCCCTCAAAATTTTGAGCCATCAAGGCGGTTAATAGCTCATGCCGAAAACTATTTAAATACATTCGGACCAACTCTAACTGTGTAATTTTTATGGGCATGCAAATGTTAAGGCTCTCCATCATGCTATGAAGTCAGTGACCGACTCGTTATCTCTTTGCTTAGTTTCGATGAGTTTTGGAACTCTAACCCGTTTTTGAGTGTTGCAAAATTGCTTTAAGGAATTCCTTAACCATCGCATCCCAATTTGGTATGGAACCTTCGGGTAGATTTGAATACCATGTAAAGGCCGAACCTTCGAGAGATTGTACAAAAAGCTGTAAGCATAAAGCTTCTTTTTGTGCAATAGGCCCGCAACATGACAAGAAATGTGCAACATATTGCCTCAGGTCTCTCATTCCATCAAACATCTTGAAATCAGGCTAAGGCAAATTTGCAGGCAACGACACCGTATCAATCCATGAGGGATAGGGCTTTGATATCATTCGAAAATTTTCTTCGTCCCTATCCGTAATTCTTTGAATTTGTTTTCTCACTATTTCATCTATCATCATCATAAATTGCGGGCTAAGCTGGCCATATGGTGCTTGTTGGATATTCGAGTATCCAGAATAATTGGCCCCCATAAAGGCAGGTTGGGTAGGAAGCTTCCCATATGCCCCAACACCTTTTGAGATGTCCCCAACTGTGTGGAATGGGCCTCATCCCTTTTCATGGTTTTCACAGGTTGTGCACCCGAAGTCAAGGCTACTACCTAAGCTTGCACTTGTTGTATTTGCTCCAACATTAAAGCAATTTCTTTATCCTTATCTCTTCTTTCATCATATTCTCCAACATCTTCAGAATCCTGCACCTTCTTTTCGCTGTCAACATCAGTCATCATGACTGCAATAGCCTTTTCCTTATTGGAGATTGATTTTGGTGAAAATGGGTCATCAGATTCGTACAATGGATTTTTTGACTTTTCGATCTCAGGAAATTGTTAAGTTTCGAGATGATCCATGTCTATCTTCCTAGTCATGGACCATGTCACAGTCCCTTTTCGGAACAACTCAATTACTTTAGTTCTAGAATTTGATCCTTCATAGATGGGATACTCTGATTGACTACCTTCTCCCAAAGCCTTTTCTATTGTGTCAATAACATTGGCGGCAACCGAACTCAATTTTGATCTGGAATTTATTTTCTTCCCTGTATCATCTTTTCGGGATGAGAACTTACTGGCATTGAGGATATTCTTTCCTCAGCCAAGAATTCCCAAACTTTCGAGGAAATTGTGATGGTTTTCTTCTTTCATTTCCCATCATTTTCTTCCCGATATTTCAGATAATTCTCCTATTTTCCCCGAATGTAGTTTCCTATGCCGAATTTGCTATGTTTACTGACCTTTGAGTACATTTGAGAAGCTGCCTTGCATTGTCTTCAGTAGTCCCAATTTTGACAACTGCTAAAGTAGTGGTTGCAATTTCATTGGCATTTTTGGCCTTAACCGAGAATGTTCGAGTTTTTGAAGTGTTTCGAAGCTGTCTGACACTCTTAGCAACTTGGAAACAAATCTCAGAGATTTTTCTCAGGTCATCTGCTTTTTTATGGAAATGACTTTCGAAGACAGTGTCAATTTGTTGGTTGAATTCCAGGGACCCGGATATTCTATAGTTCGAAAACTCAAAGTTTCTAGAGTTCAAAAACTTGAGAGTTTGGGGACACGATGAGTTTATGAATCTTGTAGTTTACCCTACAATCTTGCCATGACTGGGAGCCATACTGGATACAAGGTTCTTCATGCATTTCGAGAACCTCAGGGGTTCACAAGCCTGATAAACATTAGCTTTTGGCCTCGGGAACTTTTAAGGTTCCAGAGACTTTTGAAATTTCGATATCCTTTTGGACCCAAAGAACCTCGAAGGTTCAGGAGCCCTATGGACATAGATTTTTAACCCCGAGAACCGTTTAAGTTCTGGAGCCTGGTGATTGATAGGTCTTTTTCCAATGGACCCCAAGAACCTCGTAGGTTTGGAAGCCCTTTAGTGTATAGAACCCTTTCCGGACCCCAAGGGCCGTGATAGTTCCGGAGCCTCAAAGTTAATTGCAATCATTTTCCCAAAAGATTCCGAGAACCCCGTTGGTTCTAGAGCCGTTTGAGACTTTGCTGGTATCACCTTTTTGGACCAATAGAATCTAAAGGATTCTGTAGCCCTCCGGGTTCTGACAGAGCCGTAGCTAGAGTATACAACCACCTCTATCTTTTCAGACCTTAAGAGCATACGATCATAAGCCCTACTAGGAGTAGGGGTTAGGAGCACCTCCTTCCATAACCTCTTCTCCTCGACAAACCTATAAAAGCAGATAAGAAAGTCAGTATGAGAAACATATATATTTATTTTTTTATGTGTGCTTGTTATTATCAATTTTTTTATGTTCTTTAAAAGATGGGAGGAGAAATAGGTCCCACTGGGCGTGCCAAAAATTTGTAGACACAAATTTTAAACCTTTTAGGGTTTTGTAAAATTTATATATGTGCCACAAAATTCCACTGCTTATGCAGTATTTATTATTTATTTGATTATAGGTTCCTATTTCCGACTTTTAAGAAAAATCGTTAATTACATTTGATAACCTCCGATTAATAAAGAACAAATAAAAGAAATAATATAAACACAAGCACATAAATTTTCAATAACAAAATTTTATTAATGTTTGGGTTTAAAATCCTCTGATTTGCATAACATTTGATAAAGAAATACATGGAGGGCCTTTTTGGAACACTTTACCTATATATCTCCATCTCGGTTGAACTTTGTAGCTTGAACTCGGGTTAAAGTAACTCTGAATCTCTCTGTAGCTTTTTTTTTAGTCTTGTAGCTTGAAAGAGAAAAAGTTTCTTGTGTTGTTTATCACCCTCCAATTTATAGAGAGCGTGAGAGGATATTGATCCACCGTTTCAGTTGTTGTTGAGTGATTCTCTCAATTGGGAGGATTTTTCTCTAACGTACGTTGAGTGATTCTCTCAATTGGAAGGATATTTTTCCAATGTACTTTATCGTTGAGTGATTCTCTCAATAGTGTTATAATTTGATTTTTATTCTTGTGCTCCGCACTCAGGTGTTCTCGGGTTTTGTTAGCCTCCGGATCCATGGTACCCGGGTCCGAAGTTTGGCTTTTAGAACCTCGGGGCTCGTGAAGTTCAGTCCTTAAAACCTCAAGGCCTATGAAGTTCGGACCGGAGGTTCAACTCTTTAGAGTCTCGGAGCTTGTAAAATTTGGACCTGAGGTTCGATTTTTAGAGCCTCGGGGTTCGTGAAATTCGGTCTCAAAATTCAAACTTAGAGCGGGATTTACGCCATTTGGATTTAGAGCCTCTGGGCTTATGAAATTTGGGCCCAAATATGTAGGCCGATTAATAAAATTTATGATCTCAGAACTCCAAATATCTCAATAATATGAACTTTTGATCCTTATAACTTGAAATCCATTGATTAAATTTGGTCAAAATTTTAGTGTCAACAGATGTGAGGAGATTCAGTACCCTTGTTATCGCCTCTATACTTTAGTCTTCGATATGATATCTCTGCCAACTCATTTGCATACCATCATGTCCCCGTGTACACAAGCACTAAATTTTGAGTCGATTGGTTCAACACATTATCTGGCACGCTTATAATTCTTGTGCATAAAATTACATTTTAATAATGTTATCGAATTCAGCATGGGATGATAGACCTCGTTTAAGTTGAAGCTTTGATTAATTTTCGGGTTCAGAGGTGGTCATTTTGTTCTAATTTTTATCGGTTTTATGAAATAAAAAAAAAGAAAAAAAAACTCCGGGAACACAATGGACCATGAAAGCAATTTATCTCCAGTTTCTGAAACCAGGAGCCATCAGGTACTTCAGAAGCTCTGTTCTCCCCTTTCTCCCGCACCAATACCCCCAACAATAAGACAATGTTTGTGTTAAATTAATTCTCTCTGAAGCATACCACACACAAAAGTCGATTGACTAGCTTCTGGCATGGTTTGATCGGTACGAAATAACCCACGTGATGTTCCAACACCATTAGTCACCACACATCCCCATGCCCGTTGGAAGAATCCATTTCCCCAGATCAAGTCTTCCAGGACTCGTATACGTATCTATCCCCATATACGAATACTCACGAGCTTCCGTCTATAAAACTCAGCTAATCCCAAAATAAGCAATCTTTATTTTATCAAATTTTGTTTACCAACAAACTTGATAGCTCTCAATATCACCTAGCACAATCCGCATGGAAGTCTGAGGAAAACAAGGACAAAATAGAATTGAATCAACTCAAGTGGGCATCTATGCACAATATTCATGGAAAAATCACATTTCACAGGCAGTTCCAGTCATCTTTGTGGAAGAACCAGTAATCTCTAGGGCTAGAACTTCCGCTTCTAAACAAAGAAGTTTAACCATTGTTCCAAAATTTGCAGTTCAGCAGACATTTGGTTCGTTGGACTTTTTATGCCCCGTGTAATGTCGTGGCAATATCTGTTGACGAATTACTAAATTATTAACCAACAAACAAAAATATTTGAGATTTTGGTTTGCTGAAGCATCTCCCCTCGATAATTCGAAAAATTGCACACAAATCAACATTGGGTCAGATCCTAAGACTCACTTGGTGTTTCGGAAACAAGCTGTTTTTAGACAATAAGTACCGAGTTTATCTTTACATATTAAGAGGTTAGAAAGAGCTACAAGTAGAGCACATCCGAAAACATTGAAAAGAGAATTACCTAAACAGCTATCATGGTGACGTCTTTTTGTATGAAGCCTGCAGAAATCCAGGAAGAACAGCAAACAACAGAATTCTTATCAGATACCATAAGCTGTCACCACTAAGTGCCACTATGAAGTCATAAAATTACGACTAATTTCAAAGCAAACGGGTACAAATTTGAAGATGAGGCAAAAGAAGGCACAGAGAGGGAGATAGAGTTGAAAACCAAAACCCAGATCTCTATCGCATAGCAAAATTGAAACAACTCAAATCAATATGGATACACAGGTAAGACTAACTTCCATCATAGAATAAGAGACCCATCATCACAACATATATTGAGTTTTGAGTTTATAACGTTAAATTTAACTTGAGTGAAGTAAGGTAATTGTACATTTAGCATGGATTGTCATTCTTTTGGGGTATCTGAAGTAAGATGCCCCATTTGTTCAGTAATCTGTCCCATATCTTGAGTTTCATCCCATCCATTCTCCAACAGCTTCGCTTCGATTTCCTTGGTAGTAACTTCCACAGAAGCTGAGTCCATGTCTACATTCTCCCCAGGCTGTTTTGGACTCGAAAGGAACTGTTCCCAAAATGGATCACTAATCTCAGGGAGCTTTTCTAAATCATTGTCCAATAAGGTATCATCCCATTCAAAATCAGCATCCATAAAATAGTCGAGTGTTAAGGGTATCCCATCATTCAATCCTGACGAGGCCGTATTTGCCATGTCAGCACTGCTTTCTGGAACCATCTGTAGAGATGAGAGCTCAGGAATGGTTGTATCAATCTGCGGAAGTGTGAGAGGATGTATGTTTTGCTCTCCCATAATGATTGGTGAAACCATATTAGAATCTGTATCAAGAGAGGAAGACTGACAATCTGATATTGAAGCTGATGGACTTTGTACTAAACCCCCAGAATTTAACCCCGAAAAGGACTGCCCACTCGATGGTGGGACCTCCTGAAGAGTCACTCCTGATGTACGAGTTACAGGACCCTCGTTAGTAGGTAATAAAGCACCGGAACCATTTTCAAATTTTTTGATCAGAGGAGGAGCATCTGATTTCATAATTTGTCGAAGCATAGCCATGGCCGCCTCGTTCATCATAGGTTGATACTTCACGATTTGCCCATCCGAGAGATTGTCAGATATCATACTATCCCCATCCGGCTTAAGCCTTCTCTTTTTGTTTCCTTCAGCAATTCGCCTGTTGCTCTCATTTTGCTGTTGCACAAACTGTGCCAAAAAGCCAGGGCTGTTCACAGCTTTAGCCAAGAATGACATCATCTGCTGTTGTCTCTGTTCCATGCCTTGTAGCCTCTGGATAGTCGATTGCAGCTGATTATCGGTGTTTTGTTGTTGTTGCCTTAACCTCACAAGCTCTTGCATAAGGACATTCTTGTCCCTTTTCAGCCTCTCGACTTCTTCCTCAAGCCCAAATTTTCCTACCTCAACACAAGCTCCAATAGAGGAATTCCGTCCATGAGGTTGTTGGGATTGTTGATTGGTGTGGCCATGGACGGGTTTCCTTCGATTAATACTTTTAAGGAGGTGCTTTTGACCTCTGAGAAATCCTTCATTCGCAAACTCCCAACGGTCTGGATCCACTTTCCGGAAACCCTGTTCATCCACAGTGGCCCATACGCAACGGCGAATAAATAAGGAGAGATTACTCAAAATATAAAGGAGTACAGAATGGTTTGTTCTCTCCAATAACAAGACAAAGCAACCCCATTAAGTGACAAGTAAATTGCAAGAGAACATACATAACTTTTACAACCATAAATAAATGCCTAAACGACCAAAAGATGGGTTAACAATGATAACATCAATAAGAATTACAAACGCTTTAATGATGTTCAACCTTCACATGGAAAGGTCTGCTGGTTCAGGTAATCAGACAAAAGCTACTAAAATTGCTTATTGTCATCACCTATAAATAACATTGCACTGGAATAGTCTTCTCTTTCAGCAAGAGCTTTCACTCCTTTCTGGAAAAAGGTCACTTCCAGCCATAGTCACAGCAGAAAACTTGAAAACATCTCAAATCAGCTAGTTTAGTGCAACAAGATGGCTCAGCAAAACCCACATAATTTTCTAACAGAAAAATGAGTACACGGATCACGCAAGGGTGGATTTTCTATAGCCAACATTGAATATGTGCACAAACACCTACGAATAAGTATTGACGTATATCAAAAGTCTTAGTCCCTTCAAATTATCTCACAACATCTGACCAGCAAGACAGCAACATTTAATATTAATAATATATTGTCCCCATTTTGCATTGATATTTACAATGTATCATCTTCACCTTAGTGACAATCCCTACCAACAACTATGAATACCCACAAAATGTACTATGCGTGCATGAATGTGATTGCATTCAATGTGAAACCTTAAGACCTGAATGGAGCGCTTGCCATAAACATGGGCAGGGGGATTACCCGGAGAGAATATGCAATCAGCAATATAAGTTTGCTAATTAAAACACTAAATCTGGTGACACCACATGTTACAAACAAAACCTGAATGCTGGTTCAAATTCTCAGTTATCAGTAACAAGAAAGATGGCATTGCAACCACAATATCCCAGTGAAACTCAGCTATATTTGCTTAAGTACAGCTTCAGAAAGAACTGCATCATGAAGCCAAACTTTCAAAGTGCATACACCAATAATTTTTTATTTATAGAATATATTTAGCAAACTTATTCATCACTTCTTTCCTTTCTCCTTTGAAATGATGTCAACAGTAGGTAAGACCCCGAAAGTTCTGCCAGCTGGCCATTGGGAACGCTACCTACACAAATGCAGTCTAAAAGACTACAGAAATAGATATATGTCAGCTTTTGACAGCACACTCAGCTAAATCAGACAAGGAAATGACCACAGCGTCAAAACGTGGTTGCTGCTACCAGGAAGACACGATTGCCATCAACGCAAGATAATAAAGAGGAGAAAAGGTTTTAGAAAGAGATTGGTCAATCAAGAGAAGTAAATTACAACAGAAGGTGCAGTCAACTGTAAACTAGCTACCATGTAGCAATACAAGTCATAGATAAAATGTGAAGTCAGAAGCAATTTAAAAGAAGGATGATTTTCTTAATTCCGAATTTGAACTGAACAGAGCAAATGAAATAAACCTACAAGGACAGATGCTCAGTATAACTAGGTATCTTGCTAACTAACAAAAACAGACAGATCCTCTTATTCACAATATTTAAGAAATCACACACCCCATATTATACAACCAATAAATGTCGAGACACACAAATTTGAAGTATAATGGTCTCAAGAATCAAGAATTTGCTCCCAACATTATACAAGAAATGATGGAACAATAATTAGGCAAAGTTCATGGCACTAATATACAATTATTAACCCAGCTTTGGCACAAGAGTTAGATGAATCCCTCGGAATAGATACATTATCTCGGCATTTTACATTCTCTTATTCCTATTATCTTAATTGAAGAAGGTACCTTCCTTCTTAAATTGATGAAAAATCAAACAAGGGAAATTCATAGCTTTATTTATAGTTTCTCTAAAAAGTTCTCCCTCTTCTACAAGCTCCCATGTAGGCTAAAATATTAGAAATTTCTTGCCTTGTCAAGATCTAGTGTGGAAGCTGTCATCCTATTCATTCCATTTCTTATACTGCAAGAAGCTAATCTTGATGAAAGAGCAGTTAACTACCCAAGGCCACCTTCCCTGTATCATCTGTACAATTTATGGGTACTAATTGTCACCAAATCAAACAAGAGGAGGTTTCCTGATAAAATATTCCAGTGGTTTCCATTAGCAAAACACATTCTAATTTCTAACCCTAATTTGAAACCGCGATCGTAATTCATAACATTCACATGAATAGTTTATGCACAAAGACTTTCGTTTTTGCCTTAATTCCAAACACAATCACGAGTTCTACTCATCATAAAATTAACAACAATACCACAACAGACATACTGATTCATTGGTTAACAATGGTGAACGATATTCAACCCTAACTCAAATCAATGATAGCAACATTCAGATTGAACAAATTCTGAACAAAGAATTTTGTTTCTGCCTTAATTCGAAAGACCGATCACGAGTTCTACTCATCATAAAATCAACAACAATACCACAACATACTAATTGATTGGTTTCCAATAGTGAGCGATAATCTACCCTAACTCAAGTAAATGATAGCAACATTCAGATTGAACAAATTCTACACAAATAACACCATTGTTGCCCAAATTCAACTTTAACCAGATGCTTAACAACCCCTTAATCCACATTTAGACAACACCAGTTACCACAACAAACATATAATGAATGTCCCTCCAACACTCTCTCTTTTAGGATTGATACCCATATGATTGTAACATGTGAAATAAATTCCGACCCAAATACGAAAACATGATTGCGACATTCACATACAACATTCAAACACAAAATCAAATACACAAGCGAGTTGCAACATTCAGATACAACACTCCAAACCCTAATTTGGACAAATAATTAAGCATTCAGATACAACATTCTAAACCCTAATCAGTGTACATATTGCAATATTCAAATTGAACAGAAGAATAAACTTCTGTCCCTAATTCAACCACGCTCATAAAAGGGAAAAAAAGAAAAGAAAATCACTGATAAAAGATCAACCAAGAAATACTAGACTTGATACCACATAGGTTTGTAATGTGTGATATAAATCCATCCCTAAATCGGAAAAAAAAAAATGATTGCAACATTGAGATAGAGCACAATGTAGAAAAATAATTGTTTGCAACACTGGGATACATAATGCTAAACCCTAATATGCACAACATTACAAAGCCTAAATAAAATTGATAATTGCAGCATCCAAAAGAACAAGTTGTACACAAAGAACAAACTTCTCGCACTAATTAAACCACAAACATAACAAAAGAAACACTTCTTACAAAAGGCGAACCAAAGTAAAAACGAACATTCTACTTTATAATAAATGATTGCAATCCCTAATTTGTAAACTTCTTGCCATAATTCAACCACAGCTAAACTTTTTGATAAATACAAGCAAGATAAGAACAAATTGGAAATATCAAAGGATAGATACAGAACCCTTAAAAATATGTAGTGAGATATAAATCATGTCCTTAATTTATATAGATTATTGCAACATTCAGATAAACATTCTAAGCCCTAAATTATAACAATTTATACACAATGACTAAAACTCTAACCTAATTTAACCACACTCGCAAGAAAATAACAATTCTCACAAAAATTCATCAAATTTAAAACAAATTCGAGATATTGAACAATCGATGCAGAGCCCTTAACTATTTATTCAAATAAAAATCATATCCCTAATTTATATAATAATGCATTACTCAGATACAACATTCTAAGCCCTAATTATAACAATTGATACACAGGCTAAAATCTAACCTAATTCAACCACACCCACAAGAAAAACAACATTTTTCACAACATATCCAACATTTCATGCCCTAATTTATAACAATTTATGCACAAAGACAAAAACTCAAGCACTAATTCAACCAAACCCATTACAAAAAACAACATTACTCACAAAATTAAAACCAAACTTGGATATCGCAAAAGATAGATACAGAGCCCTTATGTATAATTGCAACATGCAAAAGAACAATACAAACAAAAATAGCTAATTCTAGCCATAATTCAACCAAACCAATAACAAAAAACAATATTTCTCACAAAATCTCAACAAAGACCAAATCAATATTTCAAACAACAGATACAGAGCCCATACGTATTTATTTAACCATAAATACAAAATTCTGGACCCAATTCAATAACACCCACAAGAAAAACAAAATTTCTGGAAAAAAAAAAATTAACATTTATAGTTCGAGATTTCAAACAATAGATACAAAACCCTTAAATATGTATTCAACATTCTAAGCCCTAAAAAAATGTCCCCAATTTATATAAACTAGTGAAAGTGACACACGCATGTGTTTTACAATAACATAAATTCAAACTACAATTTAAAAAAACATAAAATCTGAAATAAAATAATTCCAAAACGTACGACAAAATCTCCAATGCAAAAATAAGAAAGCATGATAAAACTGCAATACCAATATTATACTGTATTTTAAAATTTACAAGATATATAGAGAGAGAGAGCAAGGATTGATGATGGCGATTACCTTGTTGATCTTCTGTACACAAAAATAACCCATTAAATTTAGCAAAATAATAATAATTCTAAGCCCTAATTTATAACAATCTATACACAATGACTAAAAACTAAGCCTAATTCAACCACATCCATGACAAAAAAACATTTCTCACAACAATTCACCAAAATAAAACAAATTCAAGATTTCAAAAATAGATGCAGAATCCTGCAACAAGCAGAAGGAAAATATATGCAAATATATCAAATTCTAGGCCTAATTCAACCAAAATCTTAATAAAAACCACATTGCTGACAAAATCTGAACAAAATTAAACCCAATTTCGGTATTTCGAAAACAATAGATACAGAAATCTTACATATGTATCAAACATTCAAATAAAGATTCCGAGTTCCAATTTTTCAACAATCCATACAAAATGACTAAAATCTAACCCTAATTCAACCAAACCCATAACAAAAAACAGCATTACCCACAACAATACACCAAATATAAAAACCAAATTCGATATTCCAAAAACAATAGATACAGAACCCTTACGTATGAGTTCAACTGATTGCAACATTCAGATAAACATTCTGAGCCCTAATTTCTACAACAAACTAATCTAGCACAAACATTTTTGAAAAAGATTCAACCAAATTTAAAATCAACATTCATACACATTCCAAGCCCTAATTTATAACATTTTATACAAAAATATCAAGCTCCAGCCCTACTTCAACCACACCCACATCCAAAAACAGCATTTCTCACGACAATTCACCAAAACCAAAACCAAATTCAATATTACGAAAACAATAGATACATAATCCTTACATATGTATTCAACTGCCGAACAAAGCTGGAGAAGTTGTTGTGCTTGAAGTACTTGGGTAGCAAGCCCTTGGCGAACTCCGGCGGGTCCCACACGACGAACGTGTTGCTGTTCGGCCCCCACGACACGACCCTGTCGGTACACATGTCGTCCACCATGTCGTACGTCTTCACCAGGAACGGCGCCGGCGCGTTCGCGCTAGGCATCGGCGCCGGCGCCGGAGCCGGAACCGGCAGCTGTTTTGCTCCGGCGACGGAGTTAGAGGCGGCGTCGGAGGACATTTTAGAGAGAGATTGGGGGAGTGTTTGTACGGTCACGATCGAGAAACGGGAGTTCTTATAAGGTTGAATTGCAAATATAGTCCCCGTAGCTGTAATTAAAGCACCAATAATCCTATTTTCTAAGAAAAAGACGAATTTGGTTTTGCTGGTTATAATATTTTTATATATATTTTTTTTTTTAGAACATGTATGCTAAAGATATTTTGTAAATTTTAAAATATTTACTTTTAATAATTTATTTATATTTTTGAAATGGCACTTTCAGAAGCAGTCTTATGAGTGATTTCAAACATTACTTCTACTATTTTTATTATTAATTATTAAACTAATCTTTAATATGTCATTTTTCATACATGGTTTTCTTTATCTTTATCACTCTACCAAATATTATACTGCTTTTCAATTCAAATTTTATAAGTTATTTATTAAGTACTGGGATTGTACTCTATTTTATAATCAACTTTTAATAAGCAAATTTTGAAAAACAACGGTATTTCTAAACTAAGCCATATTTTCTAACATTAAAGACCTTCACATGTGCAATTTTAGATGAGAAAGAAACATAAATGGTGGTAGAAAGACTGACATACCACTTCATGAACAACAACCATGCTACTTGAGATATGTTTTCCTTTCATTTAGTATAATTTTATGTCCATAATAGGACTGAGAAAAAATATATATATATCCAATAATCATGTAAGAAAATTGTACAAATATATATGATCAGATCATTTGCAATGATTCAACTTTTAAGAAAAATATTACGACATGATATAATCTTTGAAGTCCTGGCAAAGGATTCACACATGAAGTTCGTACGTATTATGTAACATTTAAAAACCCGAGGACTATTAGGGTTACATTCGAAGTTACGTAGACCAAATAGAATTAATATTGAAGAACGGGGACAACTTCTGTAAATATACTAGTCAGGATGATCACGGTGACCGATTTGACTTGTTAAATGACCATTCAGCCCTTACAACTTTGGAGAGTTTCGCTTTCTTCTTGGCGAAGGCGTAGGGGTATTTTGGACTTGTCAAATCTTCGACGCTTGGTGCCCCAGTGGCAACATCAATTAATTAAAAGCTCCTGAAAATATCTACCCTTTAGCGCTTTTTGGGTACATAAATATCCTAACTTATGAAAATTACAGGGATCTCCCACAAGTTTATAAAACTACAATTGAACCAATGGTTTGTTTTTTCTTTTTCCTTTTTTCTTTTTATCTTCTTTGGCCCTAAAACACATGATATTGATATGGCACATGTGACCATTTAATTTCCAATACGGAATATCTTACTGTTTAATTAATTTGAATCTATTAAATAATATGTCTGTAAAAATTTAATACATAAATTAATATTGGTTTTTTTATTGTTCGATTTAGTACTAGAGTAATGGAAACTGTAAAGACGTAACTATAATACTAAATTTAGCAATGTGTAGACGCTTGGGTATCCGTTATAGACAGTTAGGTATTGATATTTGCAATTCCTAAGGCGAACTACAAAGACTTAAAGGTTTGGGCTATGAAAGTAGAATTAGCCCTTTCAACCCTTGGAAAGTTTCGCTTGTATTTTTTCAGGTCTGACCCTGAAAAATGATGATACAAGCAAAGTGCATTTAAAGTAAAAGAATGAAGCTAGGCTAACGCACAACGACATTTTAAGAATAAATGTAGGTCCACATTCTGCGCTAGCACTATCCGATTCGACTCTACCTGAAAAAGTATTACCGATCAGACCTGATACCCGAACTCTACCCGTACCTAATCCGACCCGCGGGGTACTAGGTAGGGTAACAGGCTTCATCTCTATACCCATATATCTGACCCGAAATCCGGCCCGATATACCTGATCCAACACCCTATACATACATACATACATACATACATACATACATATATATATATATATATTAGTTAATTATGTATATCAATATGTAGAATGTAGAAGATATATATTCACATAAATTTTAATTTTTAGTAGTGTGTATGTATATTTTCTATATAGAAAACGTGTTGTAAGCTACCATTATTTTGTTTATTTATTTTGAAATTAGTTTCATGAGTGATGATTTTGTTTAAATAAAGTAGTGTTAGCATTAATAGAAATATAAATGGCACTGTAGATAAGATCATATATTTATTGAGACACTTTGAGAGTAACATAGAGAGAGAGAGAGACAAAAAGAGATAGCAGATGATCTCTCGATCTACAATTAGAGGAGAACGAAAGTACTGTGACTGTATAGATCGCGACATGACGACAAGGGCCAAGGCGCCAGCGCTGCAGTCCCCTGTACTACTATCCACAAACGAAGGCCGCTAAGGGACGAGGGCGGCGATCTGCTCCTCCCTCTTTCTCATTTGTCCTCATCCACGAATCATCCACGAATATCTCTCAAGTGGAAGACCTGCATCCCCAAGCGGCTTTGTCGCAACGAGGTGTTACAGACCGCCGCATCTCCGTCAAACCACCACCGGAGGTAAGAGGGATGCTTCTCCTACTATCCTCTCCTCTCTGCTCTGTATATCATCATTCTTTAAAAGATCATATTAGAGTTTGTCCATATTACGACTGATGACAAAAAAATCCAAATCAAAATCATCTGCTTTGAATTTCCTTTCACCTTCAGATATAAGAAAAAATTCAAATTAAACATCACTGCAACTTACTCCTCTAATTGTGGATATGGAATCCGATAAATTGGAACTTCATCGATCTAAACGTATGTGATTCCCATCTAAAATTATGTCGTCAACCAAGTTTGAGGGTCCTTCTCTTAAATCTGCAATAAAGTCAAATACGAGAGAAAAGAGGCATTTCAAGTGGTCTTCGGATGTCAAGGGCTTTAGGTCGACATCTTGTGATGATAAAGTTTCTAATTTGGAGTCAGGGTCAGACAATGGGAAATAGGAAGAATTGCCAATGGAAAATGCATGACTGATCGATTATAAATCAGTGCTCATCGTTGATGCTACATCATTAAACGGAACTCCACCATTAGCGGTAGATTCCATGCGGGAGCACCTATCAACAACGTTAGTTGCAGGGCCCGAATTGGTAATTTCTCCCATGTTGGATACAACATGTAATACTTCCAACCCTTTGAAACCTGTTATGCTTAGGAAATTGCAAGTTAAACTTGTGAATGAGGATGATGATATAAAAATTCCTACTCATATTTCTTTACTTGGCCATGTCGAATGGCAAAATTGTATGGTTGGATATTTTTTGACAAAAAAAGTCTTCTTCCATTATGTTTAACTGCGGGTCAAAAAATTTTGGGGTAATGATTGTACAGATGTTCGATCCTTAGATAATGGTTTTTATATTTTCAAGATGAAAGACAATAATAGCTTGGTCAATCTGTTGAGCTCGGAACCCCATTTTTTGGGTAGAAAATTTATTGTGTTGCAAAAATGGATCCCCAAGATGGAATTTAAAAAAAAAAAAAAGAGTTTTCCAGCTTGCCTACTTGGTAAAGTTTTTCAATATTCCTCTTGAGATGTGGACAAGCGAGGGGCTTAGCATTATTGCGAGTTGCATTGGGACTCATTTGTATATGGATCAACATACTATGGATAAGAGTCGTTTGGTATATGCTCAGATATGTGTTGACATTCAAGCGGGGTATAAAGTGCCAAAAACTTTAAAATAAAACTTGGTTATGGCACTCCGATTGAAATTCGAGTTGAGATTCCTTGTATGCCTCCAAAATGCATAAATTGCACTTCGTTCGGACATGCTAGCTTTAATTGTTCCCATCGTCCCCCTCCTTCGCCCAACTCCTCTTCTAGGATTAGTAGTGGATATAAAGGAAAATTAGATGATGTTAGGGAATCAAGAGAACACAAAAGAAAGAAGTTAAGTGCTAGTGTTTGGGTTCAAGTAAATCGGACTGACTCTACCAAGGATAAAACTGTCAACCTTAATCCATTGATCCTGTCTAGGAATGTGGATAAAAGAGAGACAGATGTTCCTTCCATTTCAGCCAAAACGACAATAAATTGAGATTAGCAAAGAAGTTAAAGGAGTTCAAGAAGTCTCGATCGAAAGGTGACATTCAAACTAGTAACATGTTTGAATTCTTAGTGCATCAAGATTTAGAGTTGGCAGAATGGCCTTCATTGGAGACTGGCTTCCGGCCACCTTAGCTCCACCTTTGTAGGCTAACCATTTTTCCACGGGTGGTTAGGCTAGTTATGTGTATTTTGTGTATTTATAGCCTAGTCTTGCATTCATAGTATTTATGTATTTCGTGTTAGCTAGTCGTGTTGTAACTCCTCTTAGAGTGAGTTTGGCAGGACAGATGTCGCCTTATACTTCATTATAATATTTTTTGGATTAATGAATTTTGAACCTTCCAAAAAAAAAAAAATTGATTAGAAAAATTTCTAGTATTTTCTTCATCAACCAAGATACTATGAACTTTTGAGAAATCCGGGAGTTCGGTTCTAGTAGATAATATGTTGCTACGGACGTGAGAAAAATTTGGATTCAATCCCATTAAGAAAGTGAAAACACATTTAGTAGACTAAATTTTGTTGAAGGACCGAATCCGATCGTTTGGATCAAGACGTTGATGGGTAGCAAGTTCTTCCCTTTATTTTTTTGGCGGGCGTTAAAGTTGTTTATTATGGACTGAGTACCTTGTAGGTGAATTAAATCTTGCTTTATATGATAAATCCCCCTGTGAGTGGATTGAGTGAACCGATATTAAATTTTGTCTAAAGACCCATCAGGTTTCACAGTACTCGAGACTCGATGCTGATTAATTTTATATACAATTGAGAAACCATGAAAGAACCATGTCACGACATTGATCCCAAAGTTGGATGGTGTTGTTATCATCTGGCCTAGGTAGTGTTCATAAGGCGAAGCATAGATTGTTTTTTGCATTTAATGCCCGATGCATGCCACGTTTCAAAGCCGTATGATTTTTTGGTCATCGAAATGGAAACAAATCATTGTAGGGTTTGGATGATCGAATGGATGTAAGCAATATGGTGATCAGGGATTGGTTATCGGATCTATTAAGTTGGTTGTTTTGCTAGAGACAATTGCGATTGTAGTGACTGCAGGTACGGTCATTGGCAGCGTACAAGGGTGGATTCAAGAATTTAAACAAGGGGACAAAATATATATACAAAATTTATCTTTTTAATTATATATATATATATATATATATATTTAATAGTAATAAGAAATTATTTTTTAATTTTTGTCCCAAAAACAATGGGAACGATAGTAAGATGAGATTTAGTTAAGGAAAAATAGTAATTGTTTTCATATCATTCACTGATGATGACCAGCTACATTTGTGCTGACATTATCATTCACTGATGATGACCAGCTACATTTGTGCTGACAATCACGTGTAAAATTACTGACTTATTCAACTATTAAATGGAGATAATGGGGAAAGATATGGAGGGAATTTGTTTCCTAACAATCTTATTACATGTTGGCACAGGCAATAATGACCTGATAATGCTCCACTCATACCCATCAATACTTTATTTTTGCTTATGGATTATCTAATTTTTTGTGAAATTGGTTATTTCTGCTGTGGAACATGCCTATAGTGCCTATTAAAGAAACTACGGAGAGAAAAAATTTCTTAAAAGTCGACCGAAATGAAGGCTAAGTGATTGTGTACGCATGATAAAAGCACATATTTAATCGTGGGATTTAGAATCAAGTCACATGATTAATCTCATATGGAGCTCGAATTAGGAGAGACAAAAACTTCTTGCAAGTTTTGATGGATTTAAAGGCTTAACAAATTAATAATAATTTATACATCACTATATAATATTAATGTTGGAACAAAACGGAAAATTATGTTCAAAATCTGCTAATAATATGTACGTATACTATAAAAAATTAATTACGTTTTACCGTATAGATTTGAGCTATACTTAGGAGATTTGTTTTCTGAATCTCGTTATATTCAAATCTAAATTGATTGTATTTCGAAAGAACCGTTGCACCTTCGATCTTCTACTGTATTACCTGTAACACCTTACTCCAGAAAGGATAGACTCTCAATGTATCTAGCAGAAAAAGAAATTTCTTTTTTTTCTTTGCTTTAAATCTGATTTTCGTATCCGGTCATTTTTCTGTCATATCAAACATATTTATATAAGTTATAGTAGTAACCTGATGTGAATATTTGAATAGTTATCCTATACAGATTCAGACTTATCTTATCTCTTCAATCGAGTTAGTCCTTATCCATATAAATTGTAATCCATCACACTAAAGAATTACGGCTGAATTTTCTCTTCACATATCCG
>MKEJ01050737.1:0-11114 GCA_001753735.1 Embelia ribes | reverse complement strand
GATACCTTTCGGTCTTACTAATACCCTCATAACATTTATAAACCTTATGAATCCCGTGTTCCAATCGTATCTAGACCGTTTCATTGTGGCGTTCATCGATGATACACTTGTCTATTCACCTTCTGAAGAGGCTCATCGGGAACACCTTCATATTGTACTTTTAACGCTTTGGTAACATCGATTTTATGCCAATTCTCTAAATGTGAATTCTAGTTGCAAGAGGTTAGGTTTCTTGGTCACATTGTTTCCAAATGTGGTATACCAATTGATCCTTCCAAGATTGAGGCTATTTCCAATTGGGAATGACCAAGGTCTATTTTCGAGATTCGTAATTTTCTAGACCTTGCAGGCTATTACTGTTATTTTGTAAAGGATTTTTCTTGTATAGTGGTGCCTCTTACAAAGCTCACTCGAAAAGGTGTTAAATTCGAATGGAGTCCTAAATATAAGGAATCACCTCTTCGTTTGAAAGAGTTGCTTTCTTTAGCTTCTATTATGATAATTCTTAAGCGAGGTATCGGGTATTCGGTCTATTGCGATGCTTCACGGAAAGATTTGAGCTATGTATTGAGGCAAATTTGGAAAGTTGTTACGTATGCTTCGAGACGACTAAAGATTCACAAGTAGAATTATCCAATACATGATTTAGAATGGCCAATAGTAAAGTATTCAATCTTGTCGTACCCGTTCTTACGCGTTTGTATAATTGTTTTATTAGGATTTCAATGTTGGAACATCCTAGGAGAGAAACCATTCTGGGTCCTTTTTAATATTTATTTGGATAGATTTTTTGTTATTTTCCGAAGACTTATCCTCATAGAGACCTTCGAATTTTGACTCTGAATTTCAGCTTCACACAGTCATTCATCCCATATATTGGGAATATAGGTGGCCAAGTAACAACCTAGTGCCCAGAAATCATAGGGCATTTATTTTCTCATTCAAGTGAATTTTACTTTAGACCTTATGAATGCCAAGATGAGCCGTCTGGGATACTTTGTGATAAATTTGGGATAAGTGGTTATATGCATAGTTTTTCAATATCAATACGTACAGAGGTACTAACTCTCAATGTCGGGGCCCTTTTGATATCTAAACCTTATTAGCCTTCTTGCTTATCTCGATAGTTCAGGTTTTGCTAAACCTATCCAAAATCACTTGATGTTGTGAACCGCAAAATTTCTGATCCCATTGACTTTTATTATTTATGGTGGGTGATAATGTGTAAATTTACTTAGGTGACCTCGAGCTACCTTATAAATGTACTTCGGTAACCCAACAGTATGCAGACTGGTGGATGACCTCTTCTTTTGTTGTTATAATGTACATTCGTCCTGCCAAAAATCCGCAAAAAAAGGTCAACTCGAATTTCACGGGTCAGATGATTTAGAAGGTCAAAAAGGCGGTCTGTGAAGAGAAAGTTGAATTATCCTCCCAAGTCCCCAAGCAAACCGAAGTCTTCAAGGGGTTCTCCTCAAATTCGGAATGAAGGGCCTAAAATTGACATTGATGAGGATGAAATTTCAGATGAGAAGTTTGATGATTATGAGCATTATAATCCCATCTGCCACCAATCTCCTAACCATTCGCCGCTTACGTCTCCCGCTCAAGCATGTATCATGACTTCTCCCTTCATCATCTTCAAAGGTAGGTATTTTGCTTTATTATTTTCATTGTATAGATATATATATGAATCAAATATTTTTTTTAGACCATGCAAATTTAGAAGGAGTTTGGTCTAAGTTAGCTTCTCAAACTCCATCCTGTGAATGAATTGATCAACTTTCTGGAGCAACAAAGGACGGCGACCTCGAGGTCCAGAATTCTATGATTAAGACAACCTTGGTTGAAAGACCTCCAACTGACTGTTATGATGGTATGTTCTTTGCACAAGTGCCTTCTAAATCAAATAGAACTTTTATACTATTTTTTTTAATTGAAGACCACGCTCAGGCTAATTCTATTTCGTTGCCAATCACAGCTGGAGAAACTTTTCCGAATACCATCGAAGGTATAATTTCATCAAACTCTTTTTTTTTTTTTATCATTTCAGGAATTCGTCATCACTTTTTTTAGAAATTGTTGTTGTCAAGCATTTAAGCTCCGATCTAGCTATTCAAATACCTGAAAAAACTTCTCAAGATATAATCGATAAGACTGACTTGATTATATTCATTCATACATATGTACACATATATGTACATTATGCTAACATTGATAATTGCTCACATGTCTTTCTTACGAGATTTCCATTTCATCAAGCTTAGATGAAGAATTTCATCCTGAGAGTATGAATTTTATTTAATTTAGCATCACTTGCTTAGTCATCCCGGCAAGTTATCATTCTAGAAAGTTAAGACACATAATCTCTTTTTGCAAATTCTTCTATCGACGCTAAACTAAATGATATTTTTCTGAAGCTCATGCAACTTGATCCATCCATGCCCGTTGTTTCTACTAATTGGGGAGCACTTTTTATGCAAAGAGAACTAGCATATTCCTTACATCATTACCTGACTCGGATTTTGATAGCGCGATCCTCATAGCGAATGGTGTTTTCTCATCACTTAAGAGTCTTCAGTTAGATTTTTCTCCTATGTATGAGAAGGTTTGAACTCTTATCACAGCCATATTTCAGATAGAGGGCTTAATACACCCTCTTCAATAGAGAATATTTTGTCTGAATATGAGGCCAAAAAGCATCATTTTAAAGATATATCCAATACTTTTATCGTGACCCAGAATTCACAGGATGAAATGAAGGCTCAAGTTGTATCCACTAATGAGGAAGTTTTAAAGGGTAGAGATGTACTAAGACGCCTCGAAGATGACTTATCCTCAAGTAAGAAAGCATGCGCTTCCATTTCTATCCAAGTTGACCGGCTCTCATCAAATGTTTCAATCGTAGAGAATCAACTTTGTGATATATGCCAAAATTTAGAATGCCAGCATAAGACACTCAAGAGTTACGGATTTTTGAAGTAGGAAATTAAAAAGATTAGTTTAACGCCCTGATAATCTAACCATCGTGAGTTCAATGCTAACCATACATATTGAAAAGTATAACTCTTAATAGAATGTGAATAATGTCTAATCCAAATGAAAAAATAATCCACGAGGCCTTATTATCATATTTTTTGGCCTTACAAAATACCTAAATTAAACATAATCTCAAATCTTGGCTAATGGCCTACAACTATCTGAATCTGAAAAGATAACACAACGGAAATAAACAATACAAAGCTTAGTGCTTCCTCGAATGAGCCTTGACCTGTCCTAAATCACTATCCCTGAATCCGAGCTCCTGGTTCTGCTTGGTATTTTCATGCAAATAAATAATAAAAAATCCAACCAAACACGCACAAGTCAAAAAAATATATCCAACGTATCGAAATACTGAAACAACATATATAGAACATATACAATAAAAATACAAAATATACTGCTACATCCAAACTTCTAAAGTATATATAACGAATGAATGTAAATACATAAACTGTCAAAAGTAAGCCACACAACTAACCGAGACCACTAGGGCCTCCCGGGCGGGATCACTAAAGTGATCGCGGAGTGTCTCTATTGCGTGCAAGGTCAAACAAACTGACCTTGGTCCTAGGGCCCCAAAATCCATCAATAACAATAAAGCCGACCTTGGTCCTAAGGTTGGATTGTTTGTTATTGATGGACTTTAGGGCCCTAGGATAAAGGTCAGTTTTGTTTGTTACTGATGGACTTTGGAGCCCTAAGACCAAGATCGGCTTTATTGTTCTTAATGAACTTTGGGGCCCTAGGACCAAGGTCAGCTTGTTTGGTCATACGAGCAATAGAGACACTTTGTAACCGCTTTACGCATAAAGTGCGGGAAGCCCTAGTGATCCCAGTTAGTTGTGTAGTTTACTTTTGGTAGTTCATATATTTACATTTATTCATTATACATGCTTTAAAAGTTTGGATGTAGTAGTATATTTCGTGTTTATCATACATATATGCTATACATATTGTTTCATTACTTCGATAGTTTAGATATATTTTTCTAACTCGTGCCTGCGTGGTTAGATTTTCTACTATTGTTTTTCATAAAAATGCCAAGAAGAACCATGAGCTCGGATTCAGGGATAGTAATTTAGGATAGGTCAAGGCCCATTCGAGGAAGCACGTAGCTCTGTATTTTATTTCTATCGCATTATCTTTTCAAATTCAGACAGTTATAGGCCATTAGCCAAGATTTGAGATTATATTTGATTTGGGTATGTCGTAAGGCCAGAAAACATGATAATAAGGCCTTACAGATTGTTTTTTCATTTGGATTAGACATTATTTACATTCTATTTAGAGTTAAACTTTCCTATACGTATAGTTAGCATTGAACTCGCAATGGTTGGATTGTCAAGGCATTATAGTAAGTATCAGAGCTCTAGGTTTATGAACCCCTAGGGAGTTGTAGGTTATGGGGTTTATTAGTTAGAAAATCGCGAATGAGCTATGTCTACAAAGTTGGGGTAGACTATTAGGAACTGAGATATCTAAGAAGTTCCAACACTTTCCACAAATATCAGGTACCTTAATCTATATCGCATTACTTTATCCTTGTTTTCCTAATTAACTTATGGAGACTATTGTCGACACTTAGCACTATGTTAGGCAGACAAGGAACACCTTGTAGGTCTAACACGGATTTCTGGCAGTAGATGAAGTCAACAATAAGCTAGTAAGAAATTCTACACTCATATTTCTTCTTGCATATGATGTCAAATGCATGTATGTGATCTTTTCCAAATTCTCTTGCTCTTTTAATGGCTCGTGGAGGACGTGGACTTGGATGAAGTTGTAGTTATAGTGGTCATGGTGGGGGGCCAGTTCCTATTCCCCTAGCGGCCCAAGCTCACCCTAAGAAGGAGGTTATATTAGTGGGAGTCCTAAAAGAGATTCATGCAGTACCTACTCCGATGGCAGGCGCTACTAGAGTTGCTCTGGCACCTGATTTGGTGGACCTACCACAATTGGCTGCTATCATGACTCAATATATTATTCTTATGACTCAATAGATGGCACAATAGACTACGGTAGCGGTGCAAGCTACGCTTGCAACTATAGGTATACAACGGCTTAGCCCGCGGACTGTTGGAGATTTAGGTACAAGGGCTCATAAGGAAAATTGGTAGAGCTAAGATTCTCGTGTTTTGTGGCAAATTTTTCTTTCTCGGTTTTATTGAGCTTCATTGGCTCGGAGAATATTTTCTCTCTTGGATTTGTTTAACATTAATAGGCTCAGAGGGAAATTTTCTCTCTTGAGTTTTTTGATCTCATAGGCTCAGAGAGAATTTTCTAGTTTTGGATTTATTGAGTGTTCATGGGCTCGAAGAGAATTTTCTCTCATGGATCTATTGAGCTCTTAGGCTCAAAGAGATTTTTTTTTTTTTTAGTTTATTGAGCATTCATGGGCTCGGAAAGAAATTTCTCACTTGGGTTTTTTGAGCGTTCATAGGCTCGGAGAGGATTTTCTCTCTTGGGTTTATTGAACGCCTTAGGCTCGGAGAAAATTTTGTTTCTCAGATTTATTGAGCGTTCAAGGGCTTGGAGAGAATTTTCTCTCTTTAGTCTATTGAATGCTTAGGCTCAGAGAAATTTGTCTTTTGGGTTTATTGAGCATTCATAGACTCGGAGAGAATTTTCTCTTTTGGGTTTATTGAGCGATTGGAGAGAAATTTTGTTTTTTTTAGTTTAACGGGGGCTGATGCTTGGGTGGCTAACTTAGCGTATCATGTCTGGTTATCTGGGGTGACTAATGTGGTGGTTATGGCAAGAATAGCCCCGTTGTATTTTAAGGATGCTAAGGTTCAAGACTTATTGGCTCTTATTTAGGGGAATCGTACAGTATTGGACTACTCAATAGAGTTCATGATATTGGCCAAGGTTGCCTTATACATTGCTCCAACCAATGCAGGCCGAGTGAAGTGGTTTGTATAGAGTTTGAGAACACGTATTCGGCATGTATTAATTGTGGTGGATATAACCGCCATGGAGATAGTTGTATAGAAGGTAAAAGAACAAGAGGAGATTGATATGCAAGAGATGCAAACACGAGGAAAGAGAAAGAAGGGATCAAAATCAAGTCAAGGGATAATGGCTTAGGATGGGTTGAGAGTCATTTGAGGAAGTACTTAGCTCTGTATTAGTTTATTTCTGTTGTGTTATCTTTTCGAATTCAGACAGTTGTAGGTCATTAGCCAAGGTTTGATTTTATGTTCAATTTGAAAAATGTGTAAGGCTAAAAAATATGAAAGTAAGGCATCAGGGTTATATTTCCTTTGGATTGGATACTGTTAACATTCTATTATGAGTAATACTTTCCTATATGTTAACCAGTGCTAGACAAATGAATGGTTAGCGAAATACTCTGATTGTTGGATTATCGGGGCATTACAATTAGAATGAGCCTTACCGATTGCAGAGTTGATTTCTTCCATTTAATACCCTTTTACTAGAGTAGAAGTAGCCAGTATTTCATGTAATGTAATAAGGCTATTCATTTATTCATATTAGCAGTAATAAAATATCATTTATTCTTTTCCATCATATCTAGCTCAAATACACACACACACACACACATATTAGCCTTACTCAATTTCTACTCTTGGGGGTCGGGAGTAATTATTTTTTTATATTATTTTTATTATTATTGGCAGTACACATTTTATACTCTTACAGGACAGGAGTGTATTTTTTTAATTTTATTATTTTTATCATTATTGATCGTATACGGTTTATACTCTTGCGGGCTAGGAGTGTCCATTATTTATCACCTTAGACGTCGATGAGGTGTTTTAGCAGTTTAATCACATACTACACCATTGGTGATTTTCTTCTTCAATTTATGGATAGTACTTCTTTAAGAATCGTGCATTTGTTGGTAGAACAATTCTATCATCTTCTATCGTGATCAATTATTAGGCCCTATTTGAATAGACTTTTTCAATCGCGTATGGTCCTTCCCACTTAGGCTCTAAATTTCCTTTGCTTTTCCAGCTCATAATAATTGGAGTCTTTACCGTCAATACTATTTCCCTTTTCTTAAAAGAACAAAGTCTAACTTTTTTATTAAAGGCTTTCTTCATTCTCCCTTGATAGATTTCCAAACCTTTTTGAGCTCGTAATCTTTTTTCATCAAGAGTTTCAAGTTTTGCTAACCTGATCTTGGTGCCCGCATCATTGGTTAGTAATTCATGCACTGCAACACAAAGAAAAGTTATTTGAACTTCGAGTGGCAGTACTGCCTCTCCTCAAAAAGCCAAGGAATAAGGAGTGGCTTGAGTAGGGGTCCGGTGTGTAGTTTGATATGCCCACAATACTTTCGGGAGCTTTTCATACCACGTTCTTTTATTTTTTTTCACCATTTTCTTCAGGATTTTATTTAATGTTTTGTTGAACATTTCAACCATTAGCAGGGGTATGATACCATGTCGAGTGGTAGGACTTGATTTTGTATTTGGAGTGCAACTTCAAAAGTAAGTTTCTCCCAAATGGAGGTCCGTTATCAGCTATGATGCTTTCGAGGATTCCGAACATATAGATGATATAAATCCTAATGAAATCAGCAATTGTTGCGTATTTAATATCTTTCAAAGCCACTACTTCAGTCCACTTAGAGAAATAATCTATGGCCATCAGAATATATTTATGTCCTATTGAAGACGGAGGCACAAAGGGCCCGATTACATCCATCCCCATGCTACGAAAGGCCAAGAGCATGTAGTAATGTGCAAATATTCTAGTGGTTGATAGATAAAATATCCATAAAACTGACAAGTTTGACATCTCTTTGCAAAGTCAATGCACTCAGCAATCATAGTTGGCCAGTAGTACCCTAGGCATTTTAATTGAATGTAAAGTTTTGGGCCACTTTGATGGGCACCACACGCCCCCTAAATCTTCCGCCATTACTTCATGAGTCTATTCTTTAGCTATGCATTGCATAAAAATTTTGTCCAGGGATCTCTTGTAAATAGCATCCTTCCACATCACAAACTTCGTTGCGCGCCTCCTAACTTCGGCTCTTTTTGCTTTAGCCTCGGGAAATTTACCATGTTAGAGATAATTTATAAAAGGCTCATGCTTCATTGTTATCATATGTAGTCGTTGTAAAGACTAATATAACATCACAAGAATCTCTTAAAGGTTGCAATACCCTTCTTTCTCCAACTATGATAGTTAGAGTCTTATTGTCTGGTAAGGTTAAAGATGTGGACAAACTTGCCAAAGAATCAGTCTAAGAATTAAATCCCCTTTGAATATGGAAGATATGTACCTTTTTAAATTGGAACAATAATTGATGAGCCCATTTATAGTAAGGTACGAGGCTAGTCTTTTTCACTATATATTCCCCACACAATTGTTTTATTACCAATTCTGAATCCTCATACTCGATAAGTTCCTCAGTTGGAATTTGCAATGCTAATTTGAGCCCTATAATCACAGATTCATATGCAACTTCATTATTAGAGCAACCTTCTGACAACGTAAAAGAGTATAGGATTACTGCTTTTTTCGGAGTTATAAAGACAATGTCAATTCCTAATTTATTCTCCTTGTAATTGTCTCATTTTACTTTATCGGGACTTTTTGTTACACCATTGAAGTATATTTGCCACCCCCTTTGAATCTCAACTTACATGACGTCTTCATCAGACAGGTCCATTGCTAGTGGTAAATCATCTGGGATTGGTTGTGCTGCTATAAAATTAGCCAAAACTTGATCTTTTACAGCCTTTTGGGGCACATTCTCCAATGCAATTTGTTGGAGCAAAACAACCCATTTTGCAATCCTTCCCAACAATACTGGTCTAGAGATAATATACTTTATAAGGTATGCTTTTTATATTAATTTGACTTCATGCTTTAAAATGTAATGCCATAATTTTTACATAGTGAACATCAAGGCAAGACATATCTTCTCGATTGGTGTATAATTTAATTTAGCACCAAACAGAGTATGACTCAGATAGTGCAAGTCAATTTTCCTTCCTTGCTCATTGTATTGAGCCAACATTTCCCCAATAAGTAGTCAACAACTATCACATATAATATCAATGGCTTCCCTCTGATTGGACTCATAAGAATCGAGGGTTTAAGAAGATATTCTTTAATACTATTGAATGCATTTTGACAAGTTTGGTCGCATTCAAATGGCACTTCTTTCTTCATTAATCTCAAGAATGGAAGACAACGACGTGCTAAATTAGAAATGAATCTTATAATATAGTCCAATTTGCCTTGTAAATTTTTCAACTCTCTCAAGTTTCTCGGAGGTGCTATTTCAAAGGTAGCCTTTATTTTCAAGGAGTCAATTTCAATACCCCTATTGTGGACCACGAACCCCAAAACTTTTCCTGATGAGACCCCAAATGCGCATTTTAGGGGATTCATCTGAAGTTGAAATCGTCTAAGGCACTAAAAGATCATTTTTAAATCATCCAGGTGATCGCTTTTCTTCTTTTTTTTACAACGAGGTCATCAATGTAACACTCAATGATTTTGTGAAGAATATCACCAAAAATCTTTGTCATCGCTCATCGGTATGTAGTTGCGCTATTTTTCAAGCCAAAGAGCATAACTTTATAACAAAGTACTCCTTTAGGAGTCTGAAATGTTGTCAATTCCTCATCTTCAGGATATATACGAATTTGATTGTACCCTAAATATCCATCCATAAATGATAAAGTTTCATACCCAATTGTTGCATTGACTAAAAGCTCAGTAATGGGTAAAGGAAAATCATCTTTTGGGCAGGTATCATTCAAATCTTTAAAATCGATGCAAACTTGGATTTGCCATTCTTTTTCTTGACTAGAACTATATTTGCCAACCAGGACGGATATTTGACTTCTCTGATGAAATTGGCTTTTATAAGCTTATCAATTTCGGCTTCAATCTGACCTGTCAACTCTGATCGAGTTCGACTTTAAGACTACTTCACGGGTTTCTTATTATAGCTAATTGCAAGTTTATAAATTGTAATATCCAGGTCAAGACCCATCATTTCAATATAGTTTCCAGCAAAAACATCTTTGTAGTCCTTAATAAAGGAAACATACTTTCGAGCTTCATCCGCAGTTAGACATGCAATAATAAAGGCTGGTCATTTATCTTCTTCATCGCCAAGATTAATTTCTTGGAGTTCATCTACTGTAGCATGTCCTCCATCTTCCAGTTCAATAGGTGCCCGATTTGAATATTCATCTTCCGAAGTCGAGGTGACCATATTTGCCGAGAGACTATTAGAATATCCCAACCCATCTTTGGTTTCAACTATACATTCACATCAGAGTAAGGCTTGCTCTTATAAAGGAGTCAACATGTCATTGAAAGTTATGTTATTTTTCACAAAATTTGCTTTTGGATCAAAACCGGATTTCACAAGCATTTTGGTCATTTTGGTGCTAAAATTTAGCCTTTGTACATTTGATATGTCAATTTTCCGAAAATAGCTTTGCTTCAGATCAAGATCCCCCATTGCATGAAATGGATTGATTTTAAACCTTTTCCTTTAGGGGGAACAACAAACTCGTTGTATGCATCCACATAGGAACATTCAATTTTTCGTAAAGGCAAAACAAATTAACCTTTTAACTCCAAAGTTGGGTCTTTAAGAGCCAAAGCTTTTGCCCCCGGCTTTCTTTCAGACTTCGGTATATATCTAAATGATTTTACCGGTAGAGTTTTATGAGCAGACTTACCTTCATTTGCATTTTGCTCTTTTCGTTGCAAGGATCTGGGATAAAATCGGGCATCCGCATAATAAGCTTCTATACCACTAAATGGATCAGAATTTGCTATAATCGTGCCCTCCCTTTTTGAAGCTAATGGGTATTTGATGCATTGATAGTAGGTAGATGGTACAACATTATGGTTATGTACCCATGTACGTCCTAACAATGCATTGTATGATGTATCTGCATCGATGACCAAGAACTCTGTTTCTTCCTTTATGTCCCCGAACTTCATTTGTAGTATAATTTTACCCATTGGTCCTTGCTCATTTTGATTGAAACCTTGAATGACTAAATGGCTCGATCGTAATTGCAATGGTCTAATATCCAACAAACCCAAGGCTCTTT
>MKEJ01050721.1:0-11051 GCA_001753735.1 Embelia ribes | reverse complement strand
ATATTTATATCAGACTATTTTTATTGTAGTTTGTGTTGTTGTATCACATCACACCCTCGGGTTCCAGGTGATTGGGATCCGGGGGCGTGACAACAGGTACCGTTCAAACAACAATCCCGTTTGAATGGCAAGAATGTACCGTTTGAACTATACTTCCTGAACCTTAGTAGAATCGGAAAAATTACATAAAATTGGGACAACAACCACTAATTCCACTCCCATACATGCGTCATATCACTCTACAACAAATACTTGGGTCGACATTGCCCCGCAACCAAGCCACATGCAATGATATGTAACCAGTCCTCATGATATGCTAATAAACTCAAATGTAACATATTCATCTATACTTCTTATGCATTCGCAATGCATCTACAACTCTTTACGACTATGTCATAAATGAAATAATAATATTATGGTTCAGAATAATATCATTTTTGAAAAGCTAAAAATTCCCTCGGAATTTTACTGAATTTTCTGGATGTTACAGCCCCAACCACCAGAACTAACACAACCCCGGTACTACCCCCTTGTCGGCGATATTCTGGCCTCACCCTTATCTGTGGTCAACCCGGCGACCATGGCTCTAGCCGTGCCCAATCCGGTAGCATTAACCAATCCCACCATTATCAAACTTCGTCATGTTGTTACCCTAACTCATCTCTGAAAACTACCTTCTATGGAAAATTCAACTTATCCCTTATCTTCATGGATAAGGTTTCTACAGTTTTATCGATGACACTGCTACTTGCCCATCAAAATTCCTACCCATCACTATTATTAATGGGTTATTGGCTCTACTACAATTCAATCTGGTATATGATATTTGGATGCAGTAGGATCAACTAATTCTTAAAGCTATAATCTCGTTGGAATCCGAGGATCTCTTTCCTCACCTTGTTGAATCCACCACATCCCCGGAGGTATGGAAAATTTTATAGACATCGTTTGCATCACAATCTTAGGCTAAGGCTTCTATGGTCAAATATAAACTCCCCACCCTAAATAAATGTAATATGTTTATGAATCATATTATTTGAATATGAAGAAATATGCTACCACTTTAGCTACTATTGGTGAACTACTCTGCGATTCTGACTTTATTGCTTATTACTCGTAGGTTTTGATTCTAATTATTATTCAGTTAGTGCTTCTATTCACATACATGTTGATCCCTTGCCTCAAGAGGCTATTTTTCGTCATCTTCTTGATAAAAAACTGTGCATTGAACGTAATAATAACTCGTGGACATTGGTTTATCGGCTTCACCATCTACATACACCACAATGCAGGGATTTTCTGCACTACAACACCCATTGGGTCTCTTGGGGTGGCCTGCCCAAAGATGCTCTGGGGGGCCCACCTACCCGCAGGTAGTCTGTGGTCAAGGTCGTATCAGCAGCAACCTTCGTGGCTGTAGTGGTTCCCACCTTCCTTTCTATCAGTTATGTTGCAAACCAGGTCATACTGGCCTTCAGTGCCCATGTCGCTTTGATCATTCTTTTCTGGGGGTGCCTCAAATTTTTTTGGCTTACAATACAGTGATGTACCCACAACAGTTTTCGATTCAATATCCACCACAGGTTGATTCATGGTTTTATGACTTAGGTGCTACTCGTCATATTACTCCGAACTTGAGGAACTTGAATATTTGTACTAAGCCATATTCTGATAGTGACCAACTGCATGTTGGTGATGATACAAGTTTATATACTGAGAATATTGGTCACATTTGTTTATCTTCATTACAGTATGATTATCGCCTAGTTAATATTTTACATGTCCCTAAAATTGATAAGAATGTAATTTCTATTAGCCATTTTATTGTTGATAATAATGCCGACATTGAGTTTCACACATCTTTTTTTTTAAGGACAAAACTACAAAGAAAACACTTTACCAAAGCAGATTTAGGCAAGCCTTTACCCTTTTTACCCTACTCTGCCAAAGTATCCTTCTGCAACATCAGTTGGTGTTCGCCTTCCTTTAGATATTTGGTATATTCGTCTTGGACATCTTTCACCGCGTCCAACTCAACAGTTAATTCGTCAATTTAAGCTTCCGAGTTCAAATAAAAGCATGTTTAAAGTTTGTGATTCGTGTGAGCATGCAAAGAGTCGTCAATTATCTTTTGCTTTATCTAAGTTTGTCTCTTATTTTCCATTGGATTTATTACTTATGGATTTATGAGGATTATCTCCCTCATTATCTATTAATGGCTATCGTTATTTTTTAACTATTATTTATCATTTTGCGCGATATACTTGGGTGTTTCCTATACTTTCATTTCTTATACAACTTCTACTACAACATTTATAACTACTAAATCAGAGTACGCTTCTACTATAATTTCACATAGTTGAAATGATACAACAAAATGGTAAGGCACTAATCCAAAATAAAATCTTCGTCTTCTCTTCGTCTGTCATAATCAGCCAAAAGATATATACACACACACACACACACACACACACACACAATGTGCTACATCACATTGTTAATGATGCTCAATATCATCCTTCAGGCCAACACAACATATAAGAATGGTTAGATAAATTGTAAAAACGTAAATATGAGTTTAAGCAATATATGAACGTATATGATCATAATTACGTTTAAGCATAACCAAAATATAAATCATAAAACGAATACATAAACTACTCATGTATGCATTATATAACTCTTCTACATGAAACTGCACTGATACTATATGCTTACCACTTCGACATTGTTTCGAACATGTATCTACTTTTTCTACGTAAAACCGACAATGACTGCTGCTAAGTTTCACGTCTGCACTGCAACAGAAACATAGTTTTCATTTACCCTTTGCCTATACTGCGTCGAGTAAATGGATAATCTCTGCTGCAGGTTTACATCTTTCACAGTAAGGCTGTAAACCTCATTACTTCTTTATTTATAAAAGTGATATTGTCCTACCCATGTCATTATCCTCCATGAATGTAAATGCCATATTCTCCCACTCATGCAATTTACATTACTACTCATGATATGCATATTCTTCGTAAATGTATAACATGCTAACAATGAATTATGAGAATTATATATAAATGATAAACTGCAATATTATTAACATACAAATTTTAACTACACAAGTTAAATAAATCATGTTATTTCTACTACTAATATCTACTCTCAAAATCATCATCCTCATGAGCGTATCAATTCACATTCTTCTACGGTATCCTACAAGTCTACAATTCGAGTTTGAGTTCATCCTACAACTATAGAAACACACTTATCTAAGTAATTGTGTCAATTCCCTTTTTCTTACGGTATCATACATGAACACATATGACAGATTCTCAAGTTTAAGTTAAAGCTTATTATCTACCATACATACAAAGACGATAAAAGCCCTCCTGAGACTTTCTACATAAAAATCCCAAATTCTCCTCTTTTCCTCTCAACGATTTGATCTAACAAACAAAATCAAATCGTTAAACTCTGAGACATATAGATGATCTATTCTTCATAAGCAAGAAGAATATCAAATAAAATTTCATTTGCAAAAGGTGTATGAAAATCGAGATAAATCAAGAGGAAAGAGATGGAAGAGAAACTTACATGGAAATGATCTTCTCGTTGCAATGGTGGAGAAAATCTACTTTTTATGTGAATCCGAGCTTTATAGCTAGATGATTTAAAGGAAGGAAGAATGAAAAAGATGTTGGCACCATACCATTCTCTCTCTCCTATCTTTTTAGAATTGGGAAAATAATGAGGGAGACAAGATGAGACAAGTGGTTAAAAAGTACTTTTTCATACGCTGAGATGTCCAACAACCTGTCCGATGCCTCTGAATCGATTGTCCGAAATCTGTCCATCGTCGGACAAACCGACAAACACCCTTCAGATACAGGAAAAATACTTAGAAAAATTTCCAACTTTTGTCCAAGAGGTGAAGTTTTGGAGTGGTTTGTCCAAGGCCTTGTCCGACGTCTCCCACCTATTGGATACCCTCCAGACAAAGCAGAATCTGACACTTTTAACTAAGTGTCCACTTCTCTTTTTTATACATTTTAAATGCGTAATGTGTACCATACCTATGCAATACTACTCATATATTTATATTTTTCTACTAGGGTGCTACCCTATACCCAGCAAACGACGACTTCCCCTTGACTCCCGCAGCCTGACCTGGCAGGTTAAACAGCATACTATTCTGTCGAAATGGCAATCACTATTATTACGACATATAATACAAAATAATATTATTATATCATGATATGTAATATTATTAAAATGTGAATAATTCTCTCTGAATTCCCGGGATGTTACATGCACTGTTAGTAGAATCCTCATCTCCTCTTATTTTTTGGGAAGATGCATGTGTTAGTTCTTGTTTTCTTTTTAATCGTTTTTTTGAAAAATTATTTGGGCAAATACTGGATTATACAATTTTTTGTATTTTTTATTTTGTATATTGGCCTTACTTACGTCCTCATATAGTCATAAAATTGATTATCATTCAAAACTATGAGTTTTATTAGGTATAATCTATCTCACAAAGGTTATAAATATCTTGATATATCCACTAATTGCGTTTATATTGCTCGTCATGTTATGTTTGATAAAACTCGTTTTCTTTTCAAATAATCATTCGTACTTCTAGCCCGTGTCACCTCCTTAACTATACCTCTACCCGAGCTTATTACTTTGTCCAATTACTTTCAATCTTTACTTTCTCATCCAGAGTCACAACCATAAAGCCTATTGTCCGGACCCCCAAGTTAACCAGTCTAGCCTAGCCTTTCCGCTGAGCAACCCAACCCCCCTAGCCCAATACCTACACCTTGCCGCTATCGAACCCGGCTGGTGTCAGCACCTCGCGTACCTTTGTGCCATGCCTCGCCACCCACAACCCTTCATCAGCCTTCACTTAGGGCTAATGAGTCCCCCGAGCCCACCACATAGTCCCCCACTTCCTCGCCTGGTCTGCTTGATATATTGCTTGTGGATCCCCCGGCCAGTTTATCTTATTATACTATACGAACTCAATTATGTGACAACCTTATCAAGCCTCAAATGTTCATTGATGGGACGATTAAGTATCCTCCTCCTTGGGCTTTGACTATAACTACATCTGAGAGACCTATTAAGCCAACTTATTATACATAGGCGTCACGTATCCTTGAGTGGTGCACAACTATGCATGAGTAGTTTGATCCCCTACTGTGTAATGGGACTTGAGATCATATTCCTCTCCCTCTGGGTCGTAATATTATTGAGTGCAAATGGATTTTTCATTTGAAACGTAAGATTGATAATTTTATGTACAGATATAAGTCTTACTTGTGGCCAAGGGTTTCAATCAATAGACTGGTATTGATTATGAGGAAATATTTAGTCATGTTATTAAGCATACTACTACTCATTTGGCATTATCTTTAGTTGTCTCTCGTGATTGGCTTATCCAACAAATTGTTGTTTCTAATGCATTCCTACATGGTTACTTGTCTGAGGATATTTTTATATAGCAGCCACAGGGTTTGTTCATCCCTCCTTTCTGAATAATGTATGTCGACTTCAGAAAGTACTTTATGGTCTCAAACTAACTCCCCACGCTTGGTACTCTTGGCTAAGTCCTAAGCTACATTATCTTGATTTCTCTAATTCTTCAGTAGATACTTCTTTATTTGTTCGTCGCACTGGGCCATCACATATTTATATTCTTGTTTATGTTGATAGTATTCATATTACTGGCTCGTCTACTGATCTTGTACATAGTGTTATTACTACTTTGCAGTGAAGTCGTTAGGTGATATTCATTATTTTTTGGGTGTTGAGGCTTCACGCACTTGTAATGTCTTATTTCTTACATAGACCTGGCGCATTCATAATATTCTTCACCAAATAGGTAAGCTTCTTGTGAAGCCTTTATCTGCGCCTCTCTCGCCTTTGATGGGCCAAGTACCTCATACGATGATTCTTTTGATGATCCAACCTTGTATTGGAGTGCTGTTGGCAATTCTTAATTATTTGTCATTTATGCGGCCGGATATTTCTTTTGTCGTCAATCAGTTATGCCACTTTATGTATCGCCCTCTTGTTTCTGATTGGGCTATAGTCAAGTATGTTCTTCGCTACCTTAAGGGTTCTATGCAACATAGTCTCCAGTGACAACGCTTATCTTCTCTTGCTATTCATGCATTTAGTGATGCCGATTAGGTTGGGGACACTTCTAATTGCCGCTCCACTATGGGTCATTGTATTTTTGTGGGGCCTAGTCTTATCTTGTGGTCGTCTCGCAAATAGTCTATTGTTGTTCGTTTAAGTACTGAGGCCGAGTATCGAGCCATAGCTAGTGTTACAATTGAGTTGTTATGGATTCAACATTTATTTCGAAATCTTGGCGTGTTTCTTCCTATGGCCCCTACCGTATGATTTGATAACATTGGGACGACTTATCTTTGTGTTAATCCTGTTTTTCACTCGCGTACGAAGTATATTAATATTGATTTTCACTTTGTTCGCGAGCGTGTTGCCAATCGCAGTATTCCAATTCGGTTTATTGCATCTCGTGATCAGCTAACCATTTGTCTCGACAAACCGTTATCCTCTATGCGCTTTGGATTTATTCGTTTCGTGTTTTTAAGCTCACCGTTCACTTGAATGGGAGTGTTAGTGATAATATAAAAAAAGAAAAGAAAAGCTAGACTTGTTATTTTGTCTATTCTAAAAGGATCAAGAAGTTTCACTTTGTACCTATATATATATGTGCGCGCTATAATCATTGTTATTAATTTATGAAATACAAATATACAATTTTAGTATAACAATGAGTAACAAAAGTAACGTAAAACATTTAAATTATAAGCATCGTGAAAATAATATGATAGGAACAGCTGATAATTAAGAATCAGCTTATGTAAATGCTTATGTTAAACTGGAATTAAGATGATTTTTTCTGGATTAAAATATTTCCATTTTATATGACTTTCTTTATGCGTTTGATAGTAAAAATAAATCGTAATTGTCAATTGAGAAGTCTGTCCAACCATTACTGACTTGTGAAATACTAAATACTCCTCTTTTTTTTTTTCCCTATTTTCTGTTTTGTTTGTGTAAAAGGTTAAAATAATTTTTTTACTAATATAACCTCACTTAAATTTCTATGTTATCAGCAAATACGTGTTCACATATTCCAGCAAAGGGTACATTAATAAAATTAATAAGTAGAATAATGATATAAATGAAAATGGAGCCTAATAAAATAAAACTTTTTTATATTGGGCCAATTGGTACAAACTAATTTTACATCTTAAATTTTATTTTTTATTTTTTCGGGGGTAAAAAGTTCATGCTATTTGCCTACCAACTTTTTCTGCTAAAAAAGTTTTCCCCCGAAAACAGATAAAAAGGGCTAAAAAAAATGAAGAAGAAGAAGAAAAAAAGGGAGAAAAAAAAGTTTTTTACTTTTTACTTTTTTCAGAAATATTGGTATTATTTTATGTTGTGGATAATTGGTCCCTAACAATCTTGACATAAGGCCAATTATCCATACAAGATCACGGAAGCAACAGTAACGAAAAGAAAATCAACAAAACGTCAAGAAAGATAACGAAACAAAAGAAATAACAAACTGAGAAAACATCGTTAAAATAACCATGAATATCGTTACTGTAAAAACCCTACAAGATTTATTATAACTAGATCAAAGTTATAATACAATCTCATACTCACCACCTAGATTACCCGATAATTTGCCTAGAAACAATCCACTAATAACATTTCTTCGATTTTTCCTCTCTCACACATCTCTAAAATTTTCCTATTTAAAAATATTCTCAAAACAGTCTCAATAATTATTTACAAATTTTTTAGATCTCATACCTTAATACACGTTTTAGATAGTATATAAGGTGTACAAGGAAATAAATTCTAAACAAGAAAGAGAATATTCTAAACTGACATAGAAAAAAATTCGGCCGCCCGATTGGAATCATATTCTGCTATCAATCAAATCATGTATCAAAAAACACAAAGAATTTTGATCACCATAAAGGCCTTTTGCAATCAATCAAAGACACATATTATACATATCGAGCTTAAATTTGATTCTGAAATTGCTCATAAGGTTCCATATGTTTCCGTTATCCATTTTCCAACATTCATTTCGCAACAAATTTGAGCCAATCTACTAACATTTTAGAATAAAAGACCTTTTTAAAGTTTACAATATGAAATATTCCTTGTACATTAAAATAGCATAGATGAAGAAATTGGACAAACATATGCTCCTATTCTTACCTTTTCACCGGACACACTGAATAAAAAAATTAATTTTTTAACAACTTTTTATATTGAAAAACTACGCTAAACGAGTCAAAATGACAATACATAAAGGTATGGAAATATCCCATTCTTTTTATATAGATGATAATTCTTTCTTTTCTGGGAAGAATTCCTTAGTTGTCTTCATTGAAAATTTTCAAAATTTATATACAGAAAATGACATGCATGATCGTTCTGAATTGAGATGAACAACGTACATCCATGCCGTTATATATGGTATATTTTTCTTATAAATAATACGTCGTGCATGGTGCTAAGATCCATTTTTCTAAGCATATGATATAGGACCCAGACGGACAGATTGGCAGTGTTGCTAGATAGAGTTCATTCAGCTCATTGTAGTCACTGATTTTTAAATCTGCAGCTGCGATTAAATAAATTTTTTTCATTTAATTATTTTTTCAAAAATTCATATATTTAATTTCAATTACTAATTTAAAAATTAGCAGCCAAGATATGTTGGGTAAGTTCTAAAAAGAGCGAAAATGTAAACTAAAAAAAAAAGGATGAGGACCGATTGGGAGAGCATTTTCTATCCAAAGAGAATTTTGTAAGTTAGGAAACCAGACAACACCACTCTTTTCTATAATTTATAATATGTTCATACGAAAACCACTACATGACGGCGCAAAAACCAGTGTCCGTCACAGTATAAGCAAAACCACCCATGAATAAATAAATTAAAATAAAATAACATGGCTGACTACTAGTAGTAGAAATTTGTGGCCTTCATGATACCACCTATACCCCACCCTCTAGTAACTTGCTACATTATGGGCTCTCTTTTATTTAATATATAGATATACTTTCCATTTGTTAATAATATTTTAGTATGTTATCCAAATTTATTATTGATAGGTCACTATTGTTTACATCTTATAGTATTGCCAATTGCGTGTCTATTCGTAGGTTTTTAAAATTTGAGAACCGTGAACAATGAATTCTTCCAATAGAATTTTAAGTTCACTTTTCAAATACTAAAATATTATTATCTTATTGAAATTCTATATTTTCAATAAGAGAAAATATAATTTCAAACATCAGAAAGAGCGACAATAGAGTTTGTCGGAAAGGGTGGTGGGATCGCTGGGGCTTCCTGCTATTAAGGTAAGAGTGGATTGTATCAGTGATGGAAGAAAGTAATTGATGAGATTATGACGGTGTTGAGATGAGTTGGATGATAGAAATAATAATATATCAATATTGTGGATTATAAAGCGTTTATTAGAGTATAATTATTAAAAAAATATAAAGACCAGACCTAAAGTTAGCTTTCAGTCAATAAATTTGGTAAGGAAACACTTTCATAGCTATAATAATCACTAAATCCAAAATAATAGCTATCTTATGCATGACCTTGAGCTTGGTGCTGTCGTTTTGGTCTTGAAGAATTGGTGCCATTATTTGTACGACAAGAAGTTCGAGATATATTCTGATCATAAATCTTTGAAGCATGTGTTTACATAGCGTGATCTGAATATGCATTAGATGAGGTGGATGAAGTACTTAGATCAGTATAATTTTGATCTTGAGTATCTTTCTGAAAAGGCGAACGTGTTGCGGATGCGTTGAGCCATAAGACTCGGTGTTTCATGGAGTGTCTTGCGGTGAATGAGTGGGAGTCGATGCATATACTTAATGAGTTTGGTTTGGATTGTGTGGAGGTGGTATATTTACTATCAAAGTTAGACTGGCTTTGATTACTTATATGATTGAGGCGCAGAGAGTAGATGATGGGTCTGATGCGTACTATGTGAAGGTTCTTAGTGAGCATGGTCTTGATTGTTGGGCCATTCCTGACCACAGTGAATTGCATTTCCAAAGTCAATTGTTTGTGCTTGTTTCTATTCAAGATGAGTTTATTCGTAAATCTCATCATTCTCGTTTACACAGTTTATCTAGGTGGGATGAAGATGTTTCATGATGTTACACGTCATTTCTGATGGCCATTGCACATCATCCGGGTATGAAGAAAGATGTTGTGGAGTTTGTGTCACGTTGCCTTACGTGTTAGCAAGTTAAGGTTGATAATAAACGTCTCCATAGTTTGTTGCAACCACTGCTCGTTCTAGAATAGAAGTGGGAATGAATTGCATCGAGGTGGGGTTGTCGGGTAGCCGAATATCGTCTGATAAAATCTACATATTTTCTTTCAATACGTATGACTGACTCAATTGAGAAACTTTTTCAAAATTATATCGATGAGATTATTCATTTGAATGGGCTCCTGTATCTATAGCGTCGGATCGTAATCCTTGTTTTGTGTCATGTTTCTGGTCGAGTTTCCAAGTTACATTGGGGAATACTCTTACGAATGAGTGCAACCTTTCATCCTCAGAGATATGATCAGTCTGAGCGAATGATCCATACATTAGAGGACATGCTTTAGACATGTGTCCTTGATTTTGATGGTAGTTGGGAAGAGCACGTGAGCTTGATAAAGTTCATGTACAATAATAGCTATTATTATAGTATCGAAATGGCTCCTTTCAAGGTTTTATATGGTCGATCTTGCTAATCTCCCTTTTATTGGATTGAGATGGGTAATAGTATATTATTGGGTTTAGACTTGGTTTGGAAAATGGCTCAAAGCATACAACTAATTAAAAACCATTTGGAAATGGCACGGATTAGATATAAAAACTATAAGGATAATCGCATATGGCCTTTGGAATTCTAAGTTGGAGAATACGTTTTCTTGAAAGCTTATACGAAAAAGAACAATATGCATT
>MKEJ01050718.1:11625-21669 GCA_001753735.1 Embelia ribes | reverse complement strand
TTTATGAAGTCGTATGTACTTTCATATTCAAACTTATTAAATTATGGCATACTACGGATCATGCCAGGTTTACACTTAAAATTTCCTTATGCTTCCGAAAAAATGATACATGAAACTATACCTGTCTTTAGCGGATCTAGTTCTTGTTCGACAGGTAAGTCCATTTAGCTTATAAGAGGACGAGGATATTGATGTTATTGATTATATTACGAAAGATTATAATAATGCAGAGGATTTTGATACTGCAGATGTGGAGGATTATTGTATTGTGCAGGAATCGTATGAGGGGCTTGTTGAGCCTCCAGAAATGCTTGATATGCAACCCATTGCTGCGAATTTACGTTAACAACATGCTTTGGGTTTTGAAAGCCAGGGGGAGGGCCATTACCCTCTTCGAGATCAAGATTACCTTGAGGAAGGTTACCTTGGTTGTTGTTGCCATTGGGATTATTTAGCGCTGCAGCTCCCATTGGCGGGAGCTGTAACTAATTATTTTAGTCTTCCATCACAGGGGAAGATAGATTTGAGTCGGTCTTGGTTTCCAAGAGCCGCTTCTGTAGTCCAGTAACCAGTGGAATTTTAGGATTCCACTACTTACTAAGTGTAGGAAAAAGAGGGAAAGAATCGAAAAATAAATGAGATTCAATTGAATTTTCAGCACTCCGTTTGAGGAGTTCCCCGAAAATGGTGCCAAGAACTTAACTGCTTCTAAAACGTGCAGATAATAATACCCAATAAGTGCACTAGGGAACAATATAGTTTTATCTTGATAAGTACCAAGTATCAAACTCTAGAACTCCTACTAATCCCGAAAATACCTAGAATCGGTCTAATATGCAATTTAGTTTTTACGAATTCAATCTAGTCCATGTAGTTTGCTAAATTAAACTACTCTTAAATTTCTCGGGTTTGTTTTGATTTGGTTTTGAATTAACTAAACTAAACTGACGAAAATTTAAAGATAACTAAAAACACAAAATAAATAGGAATTAACGATAATGATTAAGATCTTGTCTGTACTGGTAATCCAGTGATTTAATTTCTTCTCCCTAATTGACTTAATTAATAAGTTCCCAATGATTGTTAATCTGGAAAATCACTAATGTGTATCGATCTGATTTACTTTAACCTAGTGTGTCATCGGGTGATTGTCAGACACCATAACTATGACTGGATGATTTATAAGATATTCAGACAGGTTAAAAATCCTAGATTTTATACTATTGCAATTTTTAGATTAAATTTATTAAAAATATATCCCTCAATTATGGTTAGTTCAAATCCGTTAAATCGTCTTCATCCCTTAGGCAAGAATAAAAAACTTTACCTAGTATGTTAGATGAAAATTATAATTTAAAAATGATGAAAATTATTTATATTGAAAAATTATTTTTTTATTATATCAATGCCAGTTTATGGGTAAAATTTCGCATATTATGTAAAATGTAAGGGTAATATATAATAATATAAAAGTTGTTATGCAATTGGTATATATTAAATTCATAAAAAATTGAGTTAAATAAGTATGGGAAATTTATAAATTTTTATGGAAATGATAAAAAGAAAAAATTACATTGCTACTGTACAATAAACCAATCAATAAAAAATATAAAAGTAAGGATAATGACAAAAAAGGAAATACAAAATATTATCACTAAAAATTGAATTAATAATTTTAGAAAAAATAATTCCATACATTCTGTGCATCGTACAAGCTACACGTTAAAAGGATAGAAGTTTAAAAGTTACGTGTATCTAGTCATTTCCATAATATGAAGAAAAAAAACTAGTTTTTCTGTTTAAAAGATGAGCAAATAAACACCTAAACAAGAAAGATGCTACAAAATAATCAGTATAAAGAAATTATAAATGAACAATAAAAATAAAATGTCAAAAAGAAGGGATAAAATTACATGCTTGATATTCACTATTCAATACTATTCCGTTACACTTACTCAAAGATAGGAAGCCACTTAAAACACAAACTTTCGAGTAATAAATATTAGGGTGAATTCGAGCCGAGCTAAACTTTTTATTGGTCTAAGTTGCGCTTGATCCACAGTGAGAAACTTGATTTGTATTGAACTACAACTTGAGTGTGAAAATCGATATCACACTTGGTTTGAGAGAGTTTCATGATGGATTATAACCATGCGTTGAGGGACACGAGGCTTGGTGGTTGCCCCGACAGACGTAACGCGCCTAAGTTGGATAATATTTCACTCTCTGCTAGCATTGGTCATCGAAAGTTTTATTTAACTCCGTCTCTAAGCTACTCACATGTCAAATCTAGAGTACGCTGAGCAACTCAGTGGTGTGCTCATACGACAAACGGGGACGTACTTATCATTTATTTTCGAGCGTAAAATACCCGGTTAGGGACGTACTTGTAGAGCTCGAGCCATATAACAAACAGGTTCCAGGATTCGGCACCCAATATTTTGGTACCTAATTTATCCGTTTGTGCAACTAAACTCATGGCATTCCCTTCTACATAATTAACTTATGTGGGACTCGGAAACCAAACACAGCCTAGCTAGAGTTACACTATAAATATATGTGTGTGTGTGCACCAGCTCGCATATTTAATTTCACACATTGAATAAATATAATAAATCATGATACATTTGATGAAATTATTAGAATTAAGAATTGGAATCCCATTGGAAACTAAACAAAAAAGTACAGATAGTTCTTTTCAAACTTTTTGGTTCACAAAATTACTGATATAATACAGGAATTTAGTTTTCTTCAAATCACGTGGTAAAGCTAGGTCATGGCTATCCCATTGTTGACAGATTAGACACCGACACACTATACCAAACTTTTAATTATTCCAACTATATTGTTGAGCAAGCTTTTCCAAACTAGAATTTTCGTCTTTAACGTCAGAAGTTATTTGAAGTAATTACTATTTTTTAAATGTTTGTTAATCTTAAACATATATGTGAAAATAGCAGAAAATTAAATATATTCAAGAAACTGTGAATATAAACGCAATATTTTGTTTTCGGTAACCAAACCCTAGCTACTTTCAATCTTGTTATTGAATTGGCATGGCTACCAATAAAACACAAGTTAATCGGACTAAAGCAGCTCTCGAACAAATAAGCTATTGCTAGCTCTCAAAGTGGTGAATACTACAAGTATATGACCAAAGTTTGTTTTTCTTTTACGCTAGTATATGCTTTCTCATATTCAAATTATTAATGTCTACTAGTTATGCTTGCGCCAAATGCGAATGCGCCTAGATATTTGACACCCGTACGCAACATACTTATGCGATGTAGAAAACTAGCGACTCTCCTTTGAAAAATTAGTTCCAAAATGAGTGACGGTGACGTTTCGCCACTATATTTTTTAAAAAAATAAGTCGGGGAGTTGATATCTTTTTTATGAGTCAAGAGAATTATTAACATTGCTAAAATATGCATTACTGACACCTATGTTTTTATTATTTTTTTTTTTATGATTGATATATATACCTTTTACCAATATCAAAAGAATTATTATTTTTAAATTCCTTTTCACTACCAATATTACCTTTACTCAATTACAAAAATTACAACTTAAAAAATGATGGGACATAAATTTATTATGGCAAAATTGTAAATGATATCTAACACTAATTAAATAAATCTCTCCCCTCTCCCTTTAACTACACATTATTATAATAATGTATTTGGTATTTTAACTCTCACAATATTAATTTTTATTTCAAATGTAAAAAGTTGGTAGCCCAAACTATACCTACTACTTCAAGTTAACTTTTGAATTCAATTATGTTACCAATTAGAAACGTGCACACAATCTATTCGTTGATGTAATTCTATTTTTAAATATTTTTATATTAAGTAAAATATGGGTAACGTAGATAAGATCGTTTTTAATAGGATTTCTTTACAAGAATAAAGTGAATTGCCTCGTGAGCTGTGTTTAATATGTGTTTGATATTCTTTTATATTGATAATGCTTAATTCTAAAATTCAATTGAACCTTTTATTATTTTGTAGATTTATGAAAAGATGATAACTATATAAAATCAATAAAAATTGATTGAAGTTTGTTTCAAGTTGTATATTATGAAAAGATCATAACTACTCTATATTGACAGAACCAAAAACACACTATGGACATATGTATAAGGTTTTTAATTAGTGATATAATTTTTAATAATGTTTTTTTCATTTTGTATAGAATTCTCTTGAACAAAAAATAGTTTCTCCGTAAATTAAGAATTGTTAACTTTAGTTTGTCCATATTTTATAAAGGATAAAAAGGGAATCAATATATATGATTTTACTTTCTCATTAAATCATTTTTTCATTGAAGTACAAGTTTCCCATGAAGAACATATGCTATTGTTATATGTTGTCTCAGATGAAATGATATATCGATAATTATTTCACGATAATATTAGGCCCAAAAAATAAAAAGTATACATTTTCAAGTCAATTAAATTATTTTCTTTATTTTTCATACCGTTTCTAATGTGGTGATCATTCAACTAAATATATGTGATTCTCATAATTTGATGGAATCATAATAGTCACAAAAGACATAAATGATATTGTAATGATTATTTTAAATTAAGAAAAAACTATACAAAAACCATTTATCCTGAAAGTTTTGGATTTTATTGAGAGTTTAATTTTTATTCACCGTCAATGTAAAATTTGCATACACCATCAATGCTCCAGAGGGCCACTGGTATATGAAAATCTACACAAAGTCGAAATATTAAAATTTAATTCTTTTATTAATATATTACTCATGATGATTTTTTTTTTGTTTATGTTTTTGGTTTGTAACTTTTTCAAGTTTTAGTGATTATTTATACTATTGGATTATTGGTTAAGTCGCATTGACATATACTCTTTTATGCAATTATTTCATGGAACAATTACGTTTTCTTTCTTTTATTAATTATTCGCTCTTATATTTGTTCTACGCTCTATCTGGCATGTATTTAAGATTTAATTATAACATCCTTTATATTTGGAAGGCATGGGCTATAAACTTGAGCTTGACAGTATTGATATAGGAGAATAATAGATTTTGTTAATTTTGATTTTATTTATTTAGTGTATTTCAAAATATTTTAGATAATTTAAATGAATTTCAGATAATAAGTTATCGGTGTATTTCATCTTCTATCAATAGCAGGTTGAGTATTACAAATGCAACGTAGGATACTATATTAAAATTTATTGTACAAGATACTAAAAAGAGTTGAAAAAAATAATAAGAAACCTAATTTGTGGTTCAAAATAATTGTGGCACCGTATTGCAAGTAAAAGATAAATTATCTTACACTAGTTAATCAATTTGCATACCATAAAAAGATAACTATTACTTATGGAGTATATTGAGAAACAAAATTTCCCAATATTTTCAAGTTTACTAGCTACTTGATTAATATTAATTTAGAAAAAAAAAAAAGAGAGGTGAAATAAGAGTTAAAAAAAATTATGAATGATATAAATATGATTTTGAACAACAAATGATTATTTTTACGTTATAATAGACTTACATATAACTGATAGTATAATTAGATTTTGGGAATTCTTGCTTAAAATCAATAATATAATTCAGTTTAAATTCTTATTTGTCACGTGCATGGCACGTAATGACTTAATAGGTGTGTGTATATATATATATATATATATATATATATTTATTTATTTGCATAACTTCACTCACGTTTGCCTACTGATTTTTTTCAAGTATCCTCTATGGTTTACTAAAATATAAGGTCCTCGTTTTAAAGACTAATTTTTTTTTTCAAATATGTGTTTGGTAAGCTCTAAGATATAAATATTTCGGACATTGGAACTTAGTGAAAATGGAGAAAAGCAAAAAGAAACTAAAACTCAATGGTTTTTTGTTTGAGAGACCAATATGTTAACAAAATAAAGTGTAAGTGATTGTGTTCACAAATATCACTTGAAATATGTATGCATATTATGAAATGACACTAGAAATAATAGAAAACATTGCGACTACTTAACAATAAAAACAAAAAGATAGAAATAATGTTTAACAAGGGACAAAAAATATGAACCATAGAATACTTTTGCATAGAATTTTAAAAATAAAATTTTTCACTCCTCTTACAATAATTACATTATGGAAAAGTTTCAAAACACTTTTTTATGTCCAGGGAAACATATGAGAATTTTGTTTTTTAATAGAAAATAATGGATTTCTATGTTTAAAGATTACAATCTAGTTCTTTGCCTAAAATAAATTTGGGCCTTTGGGCCGTTGTACCAATACCTCTAGCTAAACGGGCTTATGGCCTGATCCATTTCACCTTTGGGCCTTGTGGCTGTTTTTTTTTTAATTTCTTCACACAATCACACGTATTTTTGTAAGTTTTGAAGAGAAGATGGGTTTTTTTGAATAAACTGTAACGAAAGTGATATTATGGCTTTATTTGGATAAAATTTTAAAGCAAACAAGGTAATTTATTTTTGTATAAAAATAAAATTGCATGCATCCAACTTAAAACTTTTAATTTATTTAAGCCAAAATAACAGTTAAACTCAAATTAAAAATTGAGCATCTCAACACTATCTAGCTTTTAAGTAAAAATCTGATAAACTAGAGTTTATAAGTAGCAGCTAAATAAGCCATAATTACCATTACTAACTAACTTGGATATTACATATTTTACAATTTATCCATTTTTTAATTTTATAATCGTCAAAATAAAATAATTGAACAAGCGAACATAATTACAAAAAGAAAAGAGTAAGTGTTTATTATTAAATATTTAATAAATATAATTTTGTTGGGTGGTTCCGTGCCTACATTTTGATTCCTAAGTGTGCATCATTTGGTTCAGTTTGGCGCAAAAAAAATCGAACCAACCGAATTTTATAATTGAAAAACCAAACTGATCGAATCATAATTTTAGTTTGAATTGAATAAACTAATTTGGTTTAATTCCAAACCAAAAATAATAAATTAAAAAAAAATATTATGGTCAAATTGCATCAAAAAGAATATTTATTTGAGGGAAAAAAATCACTTTAAGCCCAAACGAATAAAATTTGTATTTATAATGATATAATCCAGTTTGGATTAGTTGAACAAAGAGATTAAGTATTAAAACAGAACACAAACCATTGTAACAAAAAAAAATCAAAATTTTGAACTACTAAAAACCAAACCGAATAGAAACTAAAAAAAATATTGGGTTCAATTTTGGATTTATCCAATTAACCTACACTCCTGTCCCTACCTATGGTCCTGAATTAGATTTAGACCCCAACCCGTGCGGATAAATGCTCTAATAATTATTGTTGTGAATCATTTATTCATTACATTATTTACATATATATATATATAAATATAAATAGCAAAATCTCTTTTCGGCTTTCGTTGCCGAAATAGAGAGAGAAATTAGAATAAATTCTGAACCGAGAGCTCGGCAAAGCTTTCGACTTTCTGCTAATGGTTTGTTGTTAATTGCAGAGAACGAAGAAGATGACTCTCTCGTGCCACGTCATCGCTAAATCCCGAGGTAATTACCTAGCCCATTATCTCCAATTGTTGAATTTAATTTGAAAATCGATACGTACATAGATTTTGTGTTGTGTAGTGTTTTTTTTTACTGTTTCGATTTGATCTAACCTTCTTATTTGTTAATATATGGTGTTTCTGGTGTATTCAATTTGATTTTACTTATCTTAATCTATTGAATTAGACTATTTTATGTAAATTTAGGGTTTATTTGCTGATTTTCTCGAGAGTTATTGGGCAATTTTGCTAACCCATGTAGGATTTCGCAATCAATTTCTATTCTCTCAATTAATTTCCAAAATTGAGAAATTTGATGAGAATTGCTACAGTAGAGTAGATATACGAGTGGGAAAAATCTATTTTTTTTTTACAATTTCTCTAATTACCTATTATTTTCTCTGCCAATTTTGCAAAGCCCTTGTTCAGATTAGGGGAAACATACTCTTCCATTTTATTATATGATGATATATGATTATTCAATATTTTAAGAAATTGTTGAGAAAGATTGGTGTTTGAATTCTGTAATATTGATTTCTATAAGAAAAATGAGTTTACAGGAATCCTGATTTAGAATTTAAATGAGAATGACTGCTAAGAATGCTGCACCTTCCTGTTCTTTCCTTTCAATTGGACCATATTTGTCTAATTTTAGAGGTTTTATTTATGATTTTACCGAGGGGGTTATGGATATTTACTAAGCCAGATAGGGTTGTACAATCAGTTCTTTCAGTTAGATGATTTAATGAGTTTCTCAACCGTGTCATTTGCCCAGATGAATTTTTTTTTTCTCTGTTGTTTCCTTTGTAATCAGATTTTTGGGGTAAATGCTCTTGAAATTGTAGAGGATATGAAATCATGATGATTTGGATGCTCTGTGTAGACTGTGTCGTTAGTACATTTGCAAATTTAATCATATTTGTATGGTTGTTTAACCTCACCAATTTGAAATTGCTAGTTTAGAACAATTATTTGGAAATATTATGTCATTCAAAGCTCAACGATCAAACTATCATTTTGGCATTGTCTTGTTAATACCGTCCTACATCAATGGGTATGAACAAAATTGCGTTGATGAGTCATTTATCTTAAGTCTCTAAAACCAAATGAAACACGAGGGCATCTGAGGTGATTAAAACTCTATTATCTTTGTGCAGAACGGGGTCACTAGTGTGATGCAGATACTTCACCTTCTATTCAGCTGCAACAATAGAATCCAGTTAATATTCAACTGCAATTTTACATCCGAACACGGAATTTGCGGTGCTATCGAGAAGTCTTCTTTGTTGTAGAAGACCTTTGTGATTCGGGTTCTAACTACATCATCAATTGGTATTAAGCTCCATATCTTTCCATCATGCCGGCTATACAGAAGCTTTATAATGCTTGCAAGGTATCACTTTCTCCCAGTGGACCTGTATCAGAAGAAGCTGTTGAGAAAATTCGATCTCTACTAGGTAACAAAAGATCATTCATGAGCCTCCCTCTTATATAGATTTATTACGTGTGAAATAATAATAATAATAAATTCCCGGTTTGGGGTTATCTTACATGATGTGCCCATGTGTTATTGTGTGTCAATTTTTGGGATTTTAATTAGGTTATGAAGTTCAGTGTTTGATTGCCAACTGTTATTTCAAACTTTGATTGCTTATTTCTCTCTTCTTCTGTTTCTTGTTACAACAAATTAAAATAACCAATCCGTGCTGAATACGGAAGGTATTGTTAGGCTATGAGTAACCTCGTATCTGGTATTGACACTGTAAAAGGACTGAGGATATGGACGTTTAAAATTGAATTTTTGTAAGAATGACAATGTTGTACTGCCATTATAGCTTTATTTTTCCCAACACAACAAGGCATTTTCAGTTCAAATAGGTTGTAAATTGCTAGATAAATCTCTCTTGATTACATATTGGTATAAAACAATGTGCATCACTGGCACTCTATGCTCAATAGCGTTTTATCCTTAATGTTAAAATTTTTACTGTTATTAGTGTAGGTTAGGACTATAAGTTGAAACCAGTAATGGGACAATGTACTTTCTAATACTTAATGAAAGCAATTGAAACCAAATATGAACTACTAGTCAACTTACCAATTGGCTTCTTTTCACTTAAAAATGGGCATCGACTTGGCTCTAATCTGTATGGTTTTAGGAGTTAAGATACTATGGGATGGTATAGGAGAGATGCCCAAAATTTGAATATGGAATGCACGCTTCGTGCTCGTCTGTTTGCTTCTTGCTTGATTTCCTTTACTCAATGATCTTTGGGGTTTAAAATTGACCTCATTTACGAGTTGGTCGTATTTTTGTAGTTTATGTTCTTTAATTGCAAAAATTAAACTTGAAAACTACTCATCCTCTCTGTTGGTGCTTTGTAAAAAATGAACCATGTACTTTTTCCTTCTGGTAACTGAGAGATATCAAATATCTGCTGAGATGAAATTCTATGATCCAAAAATTGATTCGGATCTATTTTACTTTTGAGTAATACCCACTCAATTGGACAAAAC
>MKEJ01050718.1:0-11538 GCA_001753735.1 Embelia ribes | reverse complement strand
CTTAACTACTAATGAAATGAATCTCAACCTCCAGATATATCATACGAAAAATTAGCCAAATTTACCCGGCGTAGAGGCAATGATGTGGGAGAGTGATGCCACAATTCCATATATATCTTTCAAATTGGTGTGGGTCTATAATGATTTCGAGTGCGGTAGATTTGGAGGCTTGGTGATGGATGGTGCTCCATGACCAATTTGTAAGCTAGCACAGGATTGGTGACATCACCTTCTTTCATCACTTCCTGAAATTTTTTTGACAAGCGTATATTATAAAATAAGAAGCGCTAGTGAAAGATAGTTCCACCTTTACAAAAGAGACTGTACAATGTATACCTAGGAAGTATACTTTGAAAACCAAAAGAAATATTAAGGATAAGTTGGCTGTAGTAGAGCTACCTACTGCTTATACTATTTAAAGCTTAGTTCCGCTCTGCATTCTCTAATAGGGAAACCATCTCTCTCTATTGTGCTATTATTGACACTTTAAGCTTCAAATGCTTTATCTTTTAATTGGCGAAAGTTGTCTAGTTTATGTTACTAAGCTAGTTTTCTCCGAAACTTGTTATTAATGTTCAGTACATAGCCATGAAGGGCATCAGTAATTCCTAGGATGCAGGGAATTGGGTAGGTGGGGGAATGGGACATTGAAATGAAGTGCTACTGAATACTTGATGATCCGGTACCATTAGACTTTCTTCTGATGTGTTATTTGGACCATCATTTTACAATTGTATTAAGTAGTTTAAGCCTGGTCGAGCAAAATGGGTTGCCCAAGTGGTAGGGGCCTTAGGATACCCAACTCACTACCAGGGTGCAATCCCTGGCGCCTCCAATGTCAGGTTCTTTCCAATCAAAAAGAAAAGAAAAAATAGTTTATGCCTGGTCATCTACCAGATTTCATTCTGCTGCATGTCTTGTGCTTTAAGAAGCACAGACTGGAGCAGCTAAAGATATTCAACGCTGTTGCTTGTTTGCCTTATATCTCTTGCTTTTGTAATGTGACTTTTTACCATCCTTATTTCCATAATCTGTACGGTCTGGTCTTTCACATATGCTGATGTAACTATGTTAGAATGCCTTTTTTTCCTACAAAGAAAAATCTTCAGCTAATTATGTTAAAAAATACTTCATCTGGAAACCTTTTACTCTGGTAAAATTGTATAGAGTTTAGTGCTTTAAAATTCCCTTTTTATTCTGTAGCAGGCATCTTAACATTTGCTTTTGCTGCAGATAAAATCAAGCCCTCTGATGTTGGTCTAGAGCAGGAGGCACAACTGGTACGTGGATGGACAGGTTCTGCAAATGGGCATATTGGAAGTCTTCGGTCACTGCCCCCTATCAAGTACCTACACATACATGAATGTGAAAGCTTCTCCGTAAGTATCATTTTTTTTAGGATTTGTCATTAGAAGTTAGATTTCTTGACAGATTCCCTATAGGATAAATTGATTTGATTTGGAAACATGGATGCTGAGGCCTGTTTGAACTGAAATCATGGAACTTTTGGAAACCTCATTCTTTTCAGGCCATTTTGATTTTTCATGCTGAACTTTTTTGGATCCAACAAAACTTTTCTTCATGCGTACAAAATTAGGGTACTTCCGAATATTTGTTATCTGAACCAACCTGCCAAAGACGAAACTTGCTATGTCCTTTTCAAATGCTACCTAAACTATTGATATTTATTGATATCTAAATTCTCTTGCAGATTGGAATATTTTGCATGCCACCTTCCTCAATTATACCTCTTCATAACCATCCTGGAATGACTGTCATGAGCAAGCTTCTCTATGGCACTTTACATATAACATCATTTGACTGGGTAGATTATCCAGGGCCTTCTGACCAACATGTCCAGGGTCAGCTGTCTTGGGCTATATACTTTTGCCTGTATGTTTGTGCATTAATGTATATTTTTGTGGGTTAGCCAGTTCTACTGTGTCCATCAGTGTAGATGGCCTGCGGTTAGTTAGGCCTGTAGAGGTTGTTTCAGCTTGTGTTCTTAGCTGGGTCGATTCGTCAAGTGCTAAGATCCATTTAATTGTGGTTTTTAGATTCGTTCTTTTGCTTCTGAAACTGAAACCTCTTGAAGAAGGTTATTTACTGAAATTTGAAAGTTACTTTTATAAAATGTTTGGAAACAACCTGGTTTTAGCAACCTGTGAGGAATTGTTTCCATTGGGCTTGCGAGCCATTTCTAGTAAACTAGTGAAAAGTGAGTGGGAATAGGAAAAAGGAAATTCTGAGAGTGTGACTGAACGCACACCAAGTCTCTTGGTTGTCTATGACTACAAGTGGAACCAAGAATTAGTGAGGCTTATGTGTTGAAAGTTTGATTGAAAGGGGAAAAAACATTCTACTGTAATTTGGAAGTAGACCTGGGAACTCTTGAATATGTTTGGATACTACAGTAATTTACCACGTCTGTGTTGAGGTACAACATGGGTGGTTGAAACATGTAAAACTTCCGCGCATGACTTGTTTTTCCTGTGGGACTTTGATTTGGGGTATCTTGCATTCGTGTTTTGTTGATGGTTCTGTGCCCTTAGGTGCTACTAGTATGGTTTAAAAGTAATAGGAAAATTCCAAGTTGAGAGAAAGCAAGTAAAACCTTTTCTTTTTCTTGTAAGCATGATCATTGATGCTTATCAAAGAAATAATAATAAAAAAAAAACGTGGCTTTCACTCACAGTGTCTGTGACCTTGAGCACTTTTCATGGCCAATGAAGAACTTTGGAGTTTTCATACTTTGCTGGATATATAGAACACAGCTGAACATTGTTTTGCGGGTTTAATAATTAAGAAACGGGAATAAGCATAGGGTTCCTGATTTACATGCAGTTCCTTTACTTGAACCTTTACCTAATATAAATTTATGAATACTGTTTAATTCTTTCAACAGCAATGGTGTTTATGTTACTAACTTGTATTTAATTGTTGCAAATTGTTCCTACCTTTTTGTTTTGTGTTTAGAGTTGCTAGTTTATAAGACTTTGAACCTCATCAAATAAGCTAGGCTTGTCCACCAAAAGATAGCTATAATTTATTTGCAACCCTGGATGTGCATGTGTGCCCATATGTAACTGTTTCTAGAACCCACTTCAATGCAGGAGCCTTTCTTTGTACTGTGAAAATACACTTCATGGAACTAGATATTTGAAACGATTGTACAACCAGTTCTTTCTTCTTTTTTTTTTTCCTTCCCTTCTTTATACTCAGTGTTGACAGAATTTGAGATGATCATGTTGTATGCAACTCAATTTCTTGATTATCATAAAAGTTAAGTCACTCAATGCCAGTGGCAATGGATAATCTTGACTTCAGAATCAATCATGAAATCCCTAGTGTTTTTCAATCCCTAAGTGAAACAAAAGTTTAAAGATGAATGACACTTGGCTTGTTTGCATTTGGGTAATTTGGTCTGGTATTAACGGTTGTTTCTGTTTTGCAGCCAGAGCAGCCAAGGTTGTTAAAAATACGGAAATGAGGGCTCCTACCGAGACGACAGTTTTGTACCCGTCAAGTGGTGGAAACATTCATTATTTCAAAGCTATAACTCCATGTGCAATCTTCGACATCCTTTCTCCACCGTACTCTGCCGAGGATGGTCGCCACTGCACATATTTCCGGCGATCTCCCATAGTAGGTTTGCCAGGTAACTTTCAGTTTACCTTATTACTGTCTTTAATGGTTAGCTAGATTGTGTTTTGGTTACGGTTTTCAAAACTATCTTCTGGTTCTGAAAACAGAAGCACTGCCTGGTCTGTGTGTAAGGTATTGGTTATGAAACAAGTTTTTATAGCGTTATATTCCGGAAATTCATTGGTTATGTAAATCAAAAATAATATAACAAAGGAGCTCCTTATTTCCGGACCTGAAACTTAGTAAACATGAAATTGAAAATTCAGAGAACGAAGCCAACATAACCTTATTTATTCTTGTACTTTTGTGCAAGTCTCACAGAGGTTAAAAAGCCAAACTTTGCCCTTGTCAATTTTGTTTACACTTTATCTTAAAGACTAGTTATTGGCTTATTATCCGAGCATCTCCCCCGTGCCTCGTACATAGAAAAGTGTTGGTCATTATCATCACATAATTACCAAATTGTGCTTTCATTTATTTCTGTAAATCTCAAGTTTATGCAGTGAAGTCAAGCTTGGCTGGTTTAAGGTCCTTATGAGACTAGGTGAAAGTACCCTGTTCGAATGTGCAACTACTCTTCATTTTCGTTGTGCTTTTCCATTTTCGCTTACTTTTTGTGGAATCGAATCAGCTTATATTGTTTTTTGGTGGGAAAAAGATTTGGGAAATTGGGTTGAGGCTGACAGAAGTTCTTGCAACCTCTCTTTACCTGCAGCCTTAGTAAATCATCAAACTTTTTCCATTTAATAGCTGTGCATACGCTTCCAAATAGAAATGGAACCTAATGAAAAATACTCGTACTACCTCTGGTATTAGACATAATCCACATTTTTTAACCGATCTCCGGTTCTAAAACTTCCGTAAAAATATTTCAAACAAGAAAATGATGTATTTTTAGAAACTTAAATCATAAAGTTTTCCGAACGTAATTTAAAGAAAAAATTGTATTAAACCCTTATGTATTACATGACCATAATGTATACATGTTTGCCATCCCGTAGTTTGCTAACAATGCGTGCAACTTCACACTATCTCCAACTCATTCACCCGACAATTCTGGTCTGGTTTATAAACCATAAGCAAACACATATGCTAACCAAAGGTGATAATGACCTTTTTTTTTCTTTTCTTATTTTCTTCCTCTATTTTTTTTTTTAGATTTTGCATCTTGTTATCATTGAGAAATTTATAATTGGTTTTATATGTATTTTTTGAAGATGCTATTGAAGTGGATGGAGTAACAATTTCAGAAGTGGCTTGGTTAGAAGAATTTCAACCTCCAGATGACTTTGTGATTAGAAGAGGTCAATACAAGGGTCGCCCAATTAAGATTTGAGTTTTTTTTCCCCCGAAATATTTGAGCTCTTCATACAGAGTTTGAGGTGAATTTAAGAACTGTGTTGTTATAGTAGCTATGGCATCAATTATTTTTGTTGGATATATATGCTTTGGGTTGTACACATGAACGAACATATAATAACTTTTGATGCCGTAATGGTCACGTAGTTTTACCTATTTATGAAAGTTGATAGCATTTGGACTTGGTAACACTTTGTGTCCATTATATCTCTGTCCGATTTGGTTTAACTTAGATCTTTGATTATGTAATAAAGGTGATACATTATAATGAGGTAATGGAGAAGATTTCGATATCTGTCTGTCATAGTATTTAGAAATTCGGTTGGACGTGGGAATTCTACGTTATACGTACACGTTTTAGGAGCTTGTTTCTGATAAGTTTCCCAGCCAGGAGAAAACTCTCAACCAAAAGTGATTCGAAAGTAGATCATAAAGTCAGAAGCAATTGTATAAAATCAGCTAGCTTTTCTTTTAAAAACAAAGTACAAACTTTTTAATGGAAGGACTAAATAATAGAATCGTTCTCCAAGAAGTGCAAGAATGTGAAACTGAAGCGGAAAATGTGGCTTAAAAAATATATCGGAAATGGAGGCCACGATTTGTTAAATAACCAAATAAATAATATATCTCTACTTGAAAATTAATAAGATTTTAATATACATGTTGTTATATAGATGGTTATATATATTAAAATAGAATAGTTTTAGTGATAATATTCATACTATTCGTATTTTGGTAAGATGATTAAGCATGATTTGTTTATTTTTTCTTTTAAATTGTTTATTTATTTTCAATTACTAAATAACCTGAAAAATGCAAATTATATTCCCATACTTTTTTTTTTTTTTTTTTTTTTTTTTTTGAAATGATTAAAATCACATCATTAAATTTTTGCCAAACACACATTGCTCGTTGAAAAAAACTTATAAACTTATCTATCAAACAAAAATGTGAATGGCTTTTTTCAATCAACTTTTAAGATCAATTTTGGGAAAAGAATTTTCAAAATCACCAGTTTCACCAAATTATACCTTTCAAAAATCCGGTTATTGACTTATTTGCTGAAATACCTTGACGCATAATCTGTGTTAAGAATGGATTGCTTCTGTTCATTACTGATTCCTCAAATGGTTTTTAACTAGAACGGCACACGAGTCATCCAACAGGGTCTGGGCTTATTAGATCAACCCGTCCTATGCTGGTATTATCCAAAAGACCCATAATGTGGAAATTTTATACACCGACAGTACATATATATCTAACTCTACTATGAGGGGAATCGGGGATGAGTACTTGGGATGTAACCGTATCATTGTATTCAATAAGTTATTTCAATACAATCAAACACAACAAAAAAACACGGATAGAAATATGAAATCGCAGACGTAAAGAAAGTATTCAAAAACTGAATCGCGCATGTGAAAGCAAGAAGTAGATCTTATCAAGTCAATGAATTATATTGCGCCTTCACTAAAAGATCACTTGCTACCTCTTAGTGCAAAACGAAAACAGAAACTAGAGAATGTGTAATTGCCATAAATCAAGATCTTTCTTATTTCACCGTAAAATACATTATATGGTGCCCGATACAGATCTATTATTGCATCAATTGAACATACCTGAAATTCATTGAAATAAGAGCCTTTACATGAAAAAGCATGTGATTTAGCTTTTGTAGGAGAATGCAATGGGCAACAAAAATTACAGTCATTCACTTGCAACAATTGCCAGGAAAAGGAAGATCCGGGAATAGATACATGCAAAGATAAGGTATTTACTGTTCTTTTTGAGTTTGAACCATCGAGCAACTAAGCTTTTGATGCCAGTGTTGATAGTTCCTGAAAGAAAAACAATAATTTGTGACAATATCAGATCTCTTAATCTTAAATAGTGTTCCGTAGGGTGTTTGACATAATGATGTTTGGTATCATGATTGTATCTTTATGATACAAATAGTACACCTTTTCTTATGAGGGTGAAAAATTGTGATTATACAAAAATTAGCAAAAATAATTCTTTGAAGTTTTTATATACCAACCAAAAAGGCCTATAAATGTATAACTTGCGGGTTTACAAGCTGCCTTCCAATGACAGGAAACTAGAGCAGAGGCATAAAAAGATCCAACGAACACCAACTTGTGGGCATATTTCAGTAGCATTCTCACTTTAGGGGAATGTTCAGTGCTAAACTTTATTGGCTTTTTTCTAATAAATGAGATAGACCTTTGGAAACCAGTGTTTTCGATTTCTCATTGTCGCAAAACATATGCAAGGTAGCGCAAAAAAATTATAGTTGTGACATTTTAGAAACCTTTCGGTATGGCACTGGAATTTTTATTCCACACAAATAATTCCTGAGAAAAGTTACTATCGGCAAAATTCCCTCCACAGAAAGAACATGGTGCCGAAGGCAATTTTAATGCATAACCTTGACCTTCATAATAATCAAAACTCAAGAAATGCCCTCAACTGAAGATTCTTTACTCACCTATCAAATTATTTGCGTTTACTTAATTTTAAGATGCCATCTATATCTTACGGCTTTTAATGGACCATTGCTATCTTATAGCCTTTTAACCAAGTTTTTTTGGCCAAAAGCAGGAGCCAGGTCCTATATGGATCCTCCTTACTGCTTATCGCGTGTTTGGCTTACACATGCCATAAATTTAGATAAAAACATGTAATATATGACTTCACGCTAGTTAACTTTAAGAGATGAACAAATGGGTTGGATTACCTCAGAGTTCCGAGCATGCTGGTGCTGCACCTTTTTAGATTTAACAATTGTTTCCCATTTGAGATCACCAGATGGCCCCTTCAAAGCCTGGTTTTGGAAGTTCACTTTGTTACCGAGAAATGATAGTGAAGTTGAATTCTTTGAGGACAATGAAGGCAAAGTACGCCACAGCCAAGATTCGGATGGAGATTTAGGTAAAGGTGGGGGAATAAGAAACTGTGATTCCATAGCAGATGAGTTTTCTGTTCTTTCTACTTTTATAACCTGCCGCTGATTTTCAGTATCCAGATAATCTTTGTTGGCCACTTTCACAATTGCAGATATTACCTCTAAAGCCTTCACACTTTTATCTTCACATATACCATTATCTTCCATTATTTTTGAGTCCTCAGTATTGGTGCATACAGAATCTACTAAAGGCATTGTTTCAAAACCCTTAACTTTTGAGATCTCCACATCATTATTCATAGAGTCCTTTAGCTCTTTGTGACTGAAAGAAACAGATATTATCTCCGAAGATGCTACCTTATGCACACAATCTACGTATAGAGTTTTCTCAACCACAGGAGTTGCAGAACCGATATCCTTTTCTATCCTCAAATGGCCCGATAATTCCTTAAACTTGTCTGCACACCTCTTTTCTGAGTCAAAGCTATTGATCTCAACAACTTCTGCTTCTTTGCAAAATCTGGATTGAGTTAATTTGCTCTCATGGGTAGATATGCTGTTTCCTTGTAAACGTCTGTAGAGTGAACTTCCATCCAACTTCTGATTATTACTCTCAGTAGATTGATTATGTTCAGGAAGTTCAGGATTTTGGTTTCTTTCTATTGATCTTTGCTCCTGAGTAGAAAATAAAAATCAACTGATCAAAGGTAAAATAGAAAACAAGAGATGTGTTTGATTGAGGAAATCAAATATTTAAGAGAAAAAGTAGCAGTAGGTAAGGTCTTCCAGTTATGCTTATGTGGTAGGTCAGACCAATTAAAATTCGGAAACTATCCACTGTTCAAACTTAAAGTGCTTTCCGCTAAGGACTTCTAAATAAGCTTTTAATTGATAAGGTCTAATAGAATGAGTTTACTTATGAATTACCTCCTTCTTGGTTTCTTGGTTAGAAGTAGCAGATGAAGATCTAAATTGTCTCCGACTAACAGGAGGCCTGGGTGTGTGTGTTCGGACACTAACACCAGGTACAGGGTTCAAAAGGCAAAACTTCGGTAATAACCTACAAACTGCAGTAGACAAATTCCCAGGTTCGTCATAGTCATCATCTTCATCCTCACTTTCCCCTTCTTTGTAAACTTCAGCATAATTCGGTACAATATTAGGCCTAGTGCGATAGACTGGTGGCCTTTTATTTCCACCGGTTATGTCTTTCAACTGTTGTGACTGCTTTTTAGCTACAACAGCTGGCTTTCTGTAAGTAGATTGAGATGAATCACAAGCCACTGCCTTGGCCGCTGGTAAAAACCGACCCATCATAAAATCCCGAGTCTGAGGATCTGTTGAAAATGTCCCAGATGGTTTTACTTCTGGATCATCTACACCACTCAATCCACTGAGACTACAATTTAAAAAAGATGATTCGGTTCTTGAGAGTGTATCGAGGGCATCTTGGTATGCCTCGTCATTGTCCCCCAAATCAGAACTCTCCTCTTCTATTTCTTCTCTCGAGGCCTCAATTTTTTCTGTAATTTTGTCTAACGGTGAATAGCCAAGTGAGCCATTGGCGAATCTTCGACCTTCACAATTAGTGGGACTAGAACTCTCAGAAACTTTATCTGGGGCTTGCTCTTTGACTCTCATAAGCCTCCCAGGTGGAAGTCTTGGAGCAATAGGAGGAGGTTCAAGAGAGTGAGCTGGAGGCTCGTTTCCGTACTTTGGTCTTCCTGGATACTTCTCCCACACAAAAGGAACAGTTCCTGGGTTACTAACAGGGCCTGATTTTAATTCAGATTTATAATATGGAAAAGATGAAACAGTTGGAAGCTTTTTATTAGTATTTGTGTTCTCATTTTTCTCCGAGAGCACTGTCGATGTGAATCTTCTCACAGATAAGAATGGCTGATTATAATCTAACTGCTTTTCTTCCATTGTAGTATTCAGCAACATCAAACAAAATATTCCCTGAAAAGAAAAGGTATATCAACAAAATAAGCTCGAGGAATGCGCTATCATATTCATACAGGGAAAAAAGGTAAGAAAGAAACTTTATCGAATTCCAATTCCATGGTATAATCTCCTTTGTCATAGTACTTATTATTTTTATTTCTTCCCCCAAACGTTACGATATAGAGCTATTGTCTTCTGTAAGTTCGGGAAAATGATCAGCATGAAACATAACCATAGAAATACTTATAAAAGACATGTAACGTTTTGCTCGAGAAAATAAATATGAATTCTATATTTACGAATGCAACGTGAAAATTAGTAAATCAAATGCAAAGAGAAGCTGATCCCAATCACGCAAAAGCATGAATTCAACCAACTTTTGGCAAATACTAGTATAGATATACAAGGACATGTGAATTCCATAAATCATTAGCTTACATAAGTTGTACTCTAAGAACAACTCAAGATTGGACTTGAAACCTCACTTCCAATCACAAATAAACAAGAAGACTAACATCTGATTCAAAAAACCAGAATATATCGAATACGAAAGAAACTAGGGGTGCCAGTGAATCGAGCTGTTAATGAACAAGTTCAAGCTCAAGGGCTCGGTTGTGACTCTTTCATTTATAAACCAGCCAAACTAGGTTCAAACCCACTCATTTATAAATGCTGAGCCTAACCAATAAAAATATGACTTGTTAAATAAAAGAACCGATGTCCTCTGAAACAAACGAGCGAGTCCCAAACAGCATAGGGCTCAGCTCAGCTCGGTTTATTTGCATCACTAGCAAGAAACCAAAACCAATCAGCCAACAACATAAATTCTAGGCAAAAGCTATCATAGATATACAAGTACATGTATGTATATACATATTCCCCAAAATCATTAGCTTGCATAAGGTGCATTCAAAGAACAGCTCAAGATTGAAATTAAATCCTCACTTCAAATCCCAATAAACAAGAAATTATGATTCAAAATCATAATAAATCACAGTAAACACATGATTGATTTAAAAAGATACAATCAAGCAAATTGACTTACAGAGTAGACTGAATAAATGCAACAGTATCTAAAACAGAGAGAGAGAGAGAGAGAGAGAGAGAGAGAGAGCCAAACACATTTAAGGGTTAGAAGTCTAGCATCAATAATGGAAATTCGATAATTTTAGGAATTTTATCTTAAATTAAATTTTGTTTCTATTTAAAGATTCATTTCTTTGCTTAGTGGATTTATTATACTTGTTCAAAACTTCACCATCAGTTTTTGGATCATGTGAATAGCTATCTATCTATATATATCTATATATATATATATATATACACTACGATATATATCTAATACCAATCGATACTCCACGACAACGAAATTGCAAATGAAGTAAATAATATTATTATTACTCGAAATAGTATTATTTATTTATGAGAAAAATTTATACGTATTTCCAGGACGTCACAACATTGCTATATCAGAGTATGCCATAATAGAGTATATCAAAATACATCATGATAAAAGTTTGCGCCTATGCCAAATCCAACTATGCCAATATGCCAAAAATATAAACAACCATAGCTTGAGCATCTACTGATACTTTGCGCCCGTCTTCGCACCTACAAAACTACGCATTATAGAAAGAAAAAAAAGAATGTATACGGAAATTAACTCTACAATAAAAGAGAGA
>MKEJ01050716.1:0-11622 GCA_001753735.1 Embelia ribes | reverse complement strand
TTTCTTCAGAACAAATAAAGCTAGAGCACCCTATGGCGACGAACTCAGCCTAATGAACCCCTTCAGCATCAAATCATCAATATGATTTCACAGGCCTTCCATCTCCCTTGAATCCAAAAGGTATGGCGTAATACAATAGGTTTAGTCCCCAACATCAAATCAAGAGCGAACTTAACCCCTCGGTTAAGAGGTAACCAACTAAGATCGTTGGGGAACACATTAAGAAAATCACAGACTACTGGCAATGACTCTACCCCCGTAACAACTTCCTCCACAATAGATAAATTAGCCATCACAACATAACGACTAGTTAAGGCACGATACGTATAGGGGAATATATGATCGCGCTCACCTTAAAAAACAATGCTAACTCCCACAAGAGTTCTCATCATCACCCTATTCCTCTCATAGTCAATCATAGAATGAAAGTTTTTCAACTAATCTATACCCATAATGATATCAAACCCTAACATGCCAAACATTACAAAATCATATGTGAAAATATGATATGCAATTAGAATCTTGCACTCCCGACATATACGATCTATATGACAAATATTATCCCCCGGAGAATCTACATACATAGGGGAATCTAAAGGCTTTATAGAAAACTCCAACATCAGTGTAAAACGTAAAGAAATAAACTAACATGATACACCGGCATTGAAAAGTATGTGTGTCCATGTTGAAAGAAATGGTACAATACCTCAAATGACATATGACTCAACAATATCTGGAGCCTAAACATCTGAGAAATCGTATAAGCATGAGCTTGTATGAGTTGTTGAAATACATCACGACCCATACCGCCATGATATCTACAGTGAGCTACACCCCCGCTCTAACAAGAAGATAAGAAGGTACAGTTTACGGTGGCCTAAGAGCTATGTCAGAAGATGATGGCTGATAATAACCGCTCAGTACAACAGGAACAATGAAGCCTTCAGAATAGTAAGACTGCATATGGCACCTCTGGCCATACCAATGACAAGCAACCGAAGGACAAGCTGCCTGTAAGTGTTTCTCCGACCAACACATATGATATGTTATAGGAAAAGTATAGTCATGAGCCATATGACCCTGAGGTCCACATAGTAAACACCCTGAACCCTGCACCATAGAACTAGAAAAAGTAGAGAATGCAGGCTGACACCGCCACTGAGAAAAAGAAGAAAAGTCACATCGCTACCTCTTCTTACCACCACCTCCACCTACATTAGAACTATGTCCACCACCACAACCTCCGCTAGTACAACTACTAAAAGCACCGAAAAGCATATTCGGGCCCTGAATAAACTGTGAATGTGAACCAAAAGTTTACCCAAAGATCGAATGTAATGAGAAGCATTCACCCGTTGCTTGTTTACCAAGCTATACTCTACCTCCATCGCCTCTTCAACACTCTTCTTAAATATATCATGAAGACCCACAATTATATGGGTCTGAATAGGAAATTACAACCCATTCTTGAACCGACGACTATGTAATTTCTCTATTGAAACAAGTTCCAGAGCGTATCGAGAAAGATCGGTGAAAGAAATCTAGTACTCTTGTACCAAGGAACCCCCTTGAAAAGGATTTACGAACTCTTCCCACTTCCTGTCACGGAGTATCTCGAGGAAGAATTCCTTCAAGAATAGCTCACAAAAAGCAAGTTAAGCAATACCTTCAAATTCATTCACCTTTTCTTTACTTCGGCATCACCTCGTCGTCTTTCCTCGAAGATAGAATGGAATTGTTGCCATTCGTAATATCATCTTCCACCATTTGGAAAGATTTAAAGATTCTATCCACCTCTAAGATCCCATCTCCAGTTAGAATTACCTTGCTATCACCTTGAAATGTCGGAAGTTCTATTATCCGAAAATTCTTTTGGGCCGAAGACGCCTGAGTATCTCCGCTTTCCCGTAAATCCGCCACCACACAATTCAATGCTGCTTCCAAAGCTTGAAGTGTAATAGAAAACTCTCCAAGTCTCACTTGACTATAAGGCGAAACTCGAGGTTGAGGAACATGAACCTCTTCCTCTAAGCTCACCTCCTCGCTCGTCATGTCATCAAAATCGGGAATATTTTCAGCCTTCTGAATCTCTACTTCCCTCACATGAGTGTGTTTTAGATGCACCTCTTCTTCATTACGAACTCTCCCGTGACCACTACATTTACACATATTATTTCCTATTCCCCTACGTCTACCTTTGCCTCGACCATTTCGCGTACCTAGATCTCGTACCATTGCTAAACTTCACATCAACAAAAGAAGAAAAAACAACGCCAGTCGCAAAAATGTATGATAGAATCAACACCAACCTAAACTATCACACACTAAACCACGCAATGAAAGTTAATACTATGCAAATAAAATTAACGTCTCCTACATATTCTGCGCATTGCTACGCCTGCGACCCCGATAAAACTCCCACCCATAAGCTACCAAGATTTATATAACTTGGTTGACTTTGATATTAACTTGTCACTTCCTAATTCCTAAGAAACCCGGGGACATGAACTCATAAAGAAAAGAAAATAAAAGAAAAGAAAAGAAAAAGAAAAATGTATAGTTTTGGCCTCTAAGCCATCTTGCCACACAACTATTTGTGATTGCAAGACGATATTATGCATAAGTATACATTCGCATCAATATCAAATATATATATCCCACCTACAATAACATACATACACAAGGCTAATTAAAAGAAAGGAAGAAGGCCATCGCCAGCCCCAGAAAATAAATATTAACTATCATATGATATAAGTAAATTATTAGTTTACAATAATACTACAAGCTAAATGCTTATAAAAAATAAATGATATCGAAGACATACATATACTACAAGCTAAATAAATATAAACTATCATATATTCTTTGCATCGAGTATGAGGGTAAGAATATATCTATACATTCGCCAATGCTATATTACTATATTATAGTATGTTATAATTGAGTATATCAAAATACATCATGATAAAAGTTTGCGCCTATGCCAAATCCATCCTTGCTAATATGTAAAAAATATATACAACCAAAGCTTAGGCATTTAATGATAATTTGCACTTGCCTCTATATCTACAAAACCATGCATTGTATAAGAAAAATGGAATGTAATAATGGTCATGAATGCAATGCACGCTAACACTACCACGTGACTATGCCAACGTACTATGCCAATGCCAACATCTATAAAATTGAGACTAGTATCTCTAAGCATTTTATAAAGTTGCTATGATTTGCAAATAGTAGGTAATATGACTGAGCCTTCATTGACCACCACCTGTTGGTGACATTATCAATAGATAATCTCCGTTACAGGTTTCCCAACTTTTATGGTAAGGCTATAGGCCTCATTGTTTTATACACATTTTATAAGGGAGATACCATAAGTCCCAAAAAGAAAGGAAAAAAACCAATGCATAACACATGTTTGGTACAAAGAAATTCCTTTTAATTTAAAATGCTTTTTCAATTAAAAGCCTTTTTAAAACACATTTGTTTGTATAACTCCATATGAATGCAATGTTATACATTAAACACAATACAAAGCTACGCAATTAAACATGTTATTTAACTATACAATAAGCATGTTGATAAGCTACGCCATACAATGAAATCATATTTATTCTATGCCATACCACTACGAAATCAACACATACCACTACTCATACAAGATGTATCCATTTACGTCAACATATGATGGTAGTTGCAATTATATACTAAAGTTCATTGACTACTATACCTAGAAATTCTAGGAAATGATCTCGCAACACCACACTAAGAAAACCCCAAATCATCTCTGCTAACCCCTATGATTGGATCTATCTCCGTACTTCGAATGGCAACCTACCTATACAAAGAAGTGTTCTATGCGAGGTGAGGAAAAAAAAATCAACTTTGCTTCAACTTACAACCAAGGCACATAAATGAAGAAAAGATAAATGAACAAGATAGAAAAACAATTACACCAAAATTAAAGCCTATGCAATAGGAAATCCGAATATCTACTTTATTTGAGTAGACAAACAATAGATAAAGATGATATAAAGCTGAGAAGATTGAATTTTAGAAAATCTCCCAATACTCTATCCCTCATCTCTATATTCGTCAAAAAGAAGAATGAAAAAGGATGGCTCTGATTCAATGTAATAAAGTTATGGGGCCTAACTAGCAATGTTATCCAGAGGTGTGTCTGCCAATGGGCAACCTTTGGGAAACCCATCGGACAACTAGTTGAACAACCCATCGGACGGAGGCTGAACTCCTTGGAATTTTTTAGCAAAGGTTTGACCCATTGTCAAACCATCAAATAGGAATCAAATATTTAATAAAATTTATTTTCAACAACAAATGTTAAGGCATTAATTCTAATGCCTCTCAATGCCGACTCCACATGCTTCCCAATACTAAACCCCATACCATACAACTCTGCACAACACACTATGCAACTATGCTACGCTAATATATATTCAATGCAATAATAATATTATAAAGTAACAGATAAAGACTTTCAACTTGAGATCATCTGACTGCTCCCACAATTCATCTAATTCCTTCATAGCCAAACGATAAAGAGCCATTGAGATAGGTTTAGTCTCCAGTACAAGATTGATTATAAACTCTACCTCTCATACAGATGGAAGTCCACTAAGAGTTTTAGGAAAGACGTCAGAAAATTCATGAACAATGGGGGTGAACTCCTCCCCAGAATATACCTCATTCTCAGAATGTACCTCCTCCAAAAAAGTAAGACTAACTAGTATACCCACTATACTAGTCCATGAACGATGATTGTAATGATAAAGAGCATGACTTTCCCCTTGATAAACAATAATCACCCCCTTAGAAGTTTTCATTTAAACTCATCTCTATTCACAATCAAATATGGAAATGCAACAACTTGTCCATACCGATAATAACATCAAAATCTAACATATCAAAGATAATGAAATCATATACAAATATATGGTCCGCAATAGTTCACACCCGAGACAAATACTCTCCATGTAAATAATGTCCCCCATCAGGTTATCAATGAAAATAGGTTCATCCAAATGAGAAATGGGCAAATCCAATATTATAACAAAATGAGATGCAATAAATGAACATGATGTACCCATATCAAATAAAACATGAGCCCAAGTGGAAAGAAAAGGTAATATACCTCGGATGACAGAAGGCTCAACTATATCCTAAGCATGTGGCATAGCATATGCATGAGTCTGCGAAGTCTGGCCCTGCTAAAATCTACCCCAAGTACCATACCGCCCTGATATCCTTTCCAACATGTCCTTGTACCCTGGTAACCACCCTGAGATGAATCCAAAACACGATGAGTGGAAAAAGATGGTGGGTCAACATAAGGCTGCCTAGGAACTGCCACCAAAGTTAAAGACTGGGTGGGTCCATGAGAGCAAGTAGGACCGAGACTGCAGGTAGCCCTTATTGTCTCAATCGCGACAAAAGGCCTGAGGGCAAACCTTCTGGACATATCCCTTGACACCACATAGGTGACATGTTAGGGGATGTGTACAATTGTGAGATAAGTATCCCAATTGACCACAAGTATAACATACTATAACAAAAGCTATCAACCCTGAAGATCCAGACTGCATATGTGAAGTCTACCCCTGAAAAGAATATGTAAAAGCCTCACGAGACCTTTTTCTTTTACCACTACCTCTTAAAACCGAACTACTTCCACCACTACCACCACCTATATGACCACCTCGATTTCCCAAACCCACCCCCGAATTATGAACTAAAGGACCCAAAGATTGGCCTGAAGCCTAGGAGCATGAAAATTATTGATGTGTTGCTTCGTGAGTAAGCTAGCTTCCACTTCTATAGCCACACTCACACAATGGTCAAACGACATATATAAACACACAACAATTGGAATTTGGATAGAAGGATGCAATCCTCCTACAAGTCAATTATACTGGAGTCTTTCCGAAGAAACAAATTTCGGTGCATACCGATAATGAGTACTAAACTTCATTTGGTACTTATGTACCAACATATTCTTCTAAACAAGTTTCGCAAAATCATCGCTTTTTCTTTTATGAAGCGTATCAGGAAGGAACTTTCCCAAGAATAGAGTAAAATAGCATTCCACGAGAGATCGGTATGCCCTAAAACCTTTTCCTTACTCTTTCACCACTCTATCGCCTTGTCCTAAAGGTAAAATGGTGCCATCACCATCCGAAGGTCAATGTCCACCATTTAGAATGACTTAAAGACATTCTTCAGACCTGCTAACTACTTCTTGGCCACTATCGGCTCAAGATCCCCTTTGAAAATAGGAGGATCCATTTTCCTAAAGTGTTTTTAAGCCTCTAAGGCTTGATTATCCCTACTTTCCATATAACCCCTTGCCATCCGATTAAAGACTGCTTCCATGGCTTGAAGTATGTTAGAAGACTAAGATTGAAGTCCTCCAAAATTACCAACTTCCGGTTGCAGAATAAATCTCCTTGTGCAAACCCTTTTACTCCCGGTTGTAGTTTAACATGTTGTGGATCACAAAATTGAGGTTTGGGATCCTTCTCTTTGATTTTGTCCATGTTCGCTTCGCTAATATCCTCCAATGGAGGAATGTTCACTGGTCTTTTAATTTCCACTTTGACATCCTCGAAGACACATCCTCCCATTCTACCACTACGTTCTCTACGATGTCCACAGCCATGTCTACCTCTACCATTGACACACTCCGAAATCTGAGAAACCCAAGGATGGGAGTAAAAAGAAAAGAAAATTAAAAAATAAAAGAAAAGAAAAGAAAGGAAAAGGAAAAGAAAATAAAAAGGCAACAACACGTCTACACAATTATTTCCAACGCAAACTAATCACCACTGCTGGACGATTTTATGTAATAACTCCAACAATCGCATCAACATAATATACATACAGCCTGCTTACAAGATACATACATACATACATACATATATATATATATGTATGTATCAAAGCCTGTGAAGAAGGTCAACACCGACAATTAAATGAAACAACAACTGAAATACACAACAAACTACGTTGTTTACTTACAATGCTTCAAGCTCATGCCTGACAAAAACGAATAAGAAAGAAGGTATACATTGTTCTCCATTCCTAATATGAGTATGAGAACATATCTAGGCCTTCGTATAATGCGACTACAAAATACAGTACTGCTATACCAACTACAAAATACAACATCAACGCAGAAAATACATTTATGCTTTGCCTTCGCCAATGCCTACTATCATAATCCAAAAATATATACAATAACAACAATGCATGTAAAGGTGCTCAATGCCTGCCTCCACGTGTACAAAATAAGATATAAGAAAAAAGAACATGAAAGTAACACTGTTGGATGATCAACCTTATGATAAAAATGAAACTACGTTATATGTATGATATGAATGAACATGCTTCAATATATAAAGAATGATATAACATGATAATGAATGCTACTATGAATCTTGTTATGCAACAAATGCTACCACAACACAACTACACAAACTATGCCCATGCATTACACCTATGTACAACTCCAACGCACAACACCTAATAAATTGGGACTAGTATCTCTACGCATTTTATAAAGAGTGCTATGATCTGCCACTTGCATATGATGTAATCTAGCCTTCATTGACCCGCCACTTACATATGACATGATCTATGGATAATCCATGCTGCTGGTTTCTCGAATTTCATGGTAAGATTGTAGGCCTCATTTCTTTCTACGCATTGTTAGCAAGTCAATACTTTTGTCCCGAAAAGAAAGTAAAGGACTCAATTATCTACAATACATGCTTTATGATAAAATGAATCTTTCATACTTTTAAAACTATGCCAACATCTTTAAAATCATGTTTTTCAATGAAAAATCATGATACGCCAATCACATGAATGAGAATGTTATACTATGCATGAGAATCATAGACTATGCAAGTGAATTTATATTCTATGCATTTAAACATGATAGATGTACTACTCAAGAGGATAGAATCAATATAACATGTTATTTCTACGCCATACAACTACGCTAAACATTTACACATACACGATGTATCAATCACATCAGCATACGGTCGAAGTCATCAAATTTATATTAGAGTTCATTGTCTACCGTACCTTAACCTCACTAGAAAGTTCTCTCAAATAGCTATGCCCAAAACCCCTAATTTGCCTCCATGATTCTATCTAACTCTGCACTTCGGATAATAACGCATCTATACAAGAAAATGATCTACTTGAGATAAGGAACAAGAATATCAACTTTGTTTTAATGTTCAACCAAGGCACGAAAACCAAGAGACGATAAACGAATGAGATAGAAAGAAAAACTTATGCCAAATAGAAGCTTGCGCAATAGGGAATCAGAATATCTACTTTTTATGCACGCACGACAACTTGATCTAGATGAAAATTGAAGGAGAAAATTGAAGATTAAAAAATTCACTGTATCTCCTCTCTTCTCTTCTATTTTTTGGGCTAAAAGTAAAATGTGAAAGTATGTGGTTCTCCTTCAATGTAATAAAGTAGTGGGGCCCAACTCACAGAGCTATTCGACGATCTATCTGGAGGTGTGTCTATCGGTAGGAAGCCGTCAGACAAGTTAGATAACTTATCGGACAACCCATCGGACGTAGGTTGAACTCCATTAATTTTTTTAGCAAAGGGCCAACCCCCTGTTTGACTGTCAGACAGGTGTCAGAAAAGCCAGAAAATTTATTTCAATACCAAACGCTATGCCTCTCAAGGCGAACTTCACATGCTTCCCAATACTACATGCTACAGCATGAAACTCCGCACAATACACTATGCAACTATGTTATGTCCACGCATATATTATGCAATAATAATATTACAAATGCAATAATAATATTATTAAAAATGAAAAATTATTTCGAATTTTTAGGATGTTACATCCCCCAGCGTTAGGAAATTTTGTCCCTGAAATTCTCACATACTAAGAAAAAATAAAAGACATATCGGAATCGACGAACAACTATGGATACTTCACACGTGTCTCTACCTCACACTCCCATATCATCTCTTCAATCGAACCACACTTCCACAATACCGTTACCAAAAAAATACTATGCCTTTGAAGAGTTTGCTCCTCCGAATACAAGATACGAATAGGTCGGAGCACATACGACATGTCTTTCTCTACATACAAATTATTGAAGTTGATCATATGGGACAAATCCCGTAAATACTTCTGCAATATAGAAACATGAAAGACTAGATGCACTTTTGTTAGTTGAGTTGGCAAAGCCAACTGATAAGCTACCTCGCCCACCATCTCGAGAATAAGGAAATGACCGATATAACGTAGTGAAAGCTTTTCTTTCTTCCAAAATTACATAATTCCCTTCTTTGGAAATACTTTTGAAAACGCATGCTCCATTACTACAAATGCCTAGGGATGCTTTTGCACATTCGCATAACTCTGGTGATGACTTCGAGCCGTCTCTAATTGTTGTTTTATCAACTGCACGTTCCGGTTGTATTTTCCACCAACTTTGGACCCAACAATGTAGCATCACCCACTTCCACACAACAAATATGAGATCGCCTTGGTCTCCCATACAACAATTCAAATGGTGCCATTTCAACGCTTGCATGATAACTATTATTGTAAGAAAATTCTATCAAGCTTACTTAATCTTCCCAACTTTCGCCGAAATGAAGCACGCAAGCACAAAACATATCTTCCAACATTTGGATGATTCGCTTAGATTGGCCACCTATTTGAGGGTGAAAGGCTATACTCAACGAAAGTTGGATTCCTAAGGCTATTTGAAGGCCTAACCAATAACCCAAGATAAATTGAGAGTTACAATCAGACACAATAGAAATGGGAACCCCATGCAACTAAGCGATTTCATCTATATACTTCCACATAGCTTCTCAAAAGAGTTGGTTTTACAAATCGGAAGAAAATGAGGAGACTTTGTCATTAGGTCTACAATCACCCATATAGCATCAAAACCCCATTATGACTTAGGCAAACCTACTACGAAATCTATTGTGATCCATTCCCACTTCCACTCGGGAATAGGCAATGGTCTATGCAATGCATGTATTCATCATTTACTTGTTGATATGTTAACAACGCGATACAAACTCCGCCACGTCTTTCTTCATTCAGGGACACCAAAAATGTCGCGAAACATTATGAAACATTTTGGTACCTCCGGGATGTGCCGCCAAATGCAAATGATGAGATTCTCGAAGAATCTTATATCGAACAGATAATGGAACAAATAAATGATTCTTAAATTGTACCCCACCATCCTTTGACATCTCCCATCTATTAAGACCATGCTCACTTGGAATGAGGACACTATAAGCATCAGACTAATCATCAACACACTGGGCATTAACTATACGAGTAAGTAAAGTCAGTATGACTTCAATCGTGAACAATGTCGCTCTTCCCCCAACTTCTTTTATGCAATCCAATCCGAACTTATTCGATACCTACATCATCTCCTATTCGTTCAATACCATAAAAATAAGAGAATATCAAGTCTTGCGACTCAATGCATCCACTACTACATTTGCTTTCCCCGGATGATACTCTAGATCAAAGTTATATTGATATTAGTATTCCATCTACAACCGTTGATGCATATTCAAGTCGCATTGTGTAAACACGTACTCGAGAGATTTATGATAAGAGAATACCTCAAACTTCGGATTGTAGAGCTAATCCAGCTAATACTTCAACTCGATTACAATTGTACCAAGCTCAAGATCATGAGTAGGATAGTTCTTCTCATGTACTTTCAATTACCTTGATTCGTATGCTACTACCTTCCTAAGTTGCATCAACATGTAATCTAACCCTTCTTTCTATGCATCACAATGCACCATGTATCCAATGCCTTGCTCTGGAATAACAAGAATTGGAGTTGAGGTCAACAATGCCTTTAGAGTGAGAAAAGACTCCTTGTACTTATAGTTCTACTGGAAATTCATGCTTTTACAAGAAAGTCTAGTCATTGAGGCCGCCAAATGAGAAACGTCACGAACAAATTGACAGTATTAATTGGCCAACCCTAAGAAGCTACGAATTTCGAACACCAACTTATGTTATTTTCGAAAAGTGACATGGATGTTGATCTTTCAAAAATTGAGGTGGTTCCCAATTGGTAACAACCAGAACGATCTCGATTTTTGAAAGATCAACAACCATGCCATTTTTTGAAACCACATGACCAAAAAAACGAACGTCGCGCAGCCAAAATTTGCAAACTTTGCATAAAGCCAATATTGCCAAAGACTAGAAAGAACAATACAGAGATGTTCTCGGTGTGCCTCTTCTATAGGCGAATACACAAGAATATCATCAATGAACACAACAATGAAACAATCAAAATGTGGTTGGAAGATTTAATTCATCAAGTATATCAATGCTACAGGGGCATTAGTCAGACCAAATGGCATCACATGAAATTTATAATGCACATATCGAGTTTGTAACACTGTCTTCTCGATATCTTCCTTCCGCGCCCGCAACTGGTGATAATTTGAACGAAGATCAATTATAAGGCCCCAAAATATTTTTTCCTTTTTCTGAAGCACTGTACGATGTAATATTTTCAGAATTGAATGACATAGATTGAATCG
>MKEJ01050703.1:0-10315 GCA_001753735.1 Embelia ribes | reverse complement strand
TGTTAACCTATACTAACATACAACTAATAAAAAATATTAAAAAAATTTTTTTTTGCCAAATCCCCGTCGCATCCGCATTTGTAAATTTTTAAAAGTTACCGCACCCGCATTTGCATCCGCATCTGTATCCGTGCTTCTTAGAAAGCCCTTCTCTTACATAACTCAATGTTCTGAAAAATGCCCATACACTCTTTCTCAACAGTTTCTTGAACCCTAGTATAAACTACGATTTAATTATATTGGTGGAAAAATCAAATGTTAATAGAAAAATTGTGAATAGTAAATTTCCCACTAAAATGTCTTCCTTAGCAATTTCTCATGACATTTCTAGAAATATATTATTTTGAAACATTTGTAATATCAATTTCTCAATGAAGAAATTAGATGAGAAATAGAAAAGCAGAGGGAAAGCCTGGTGGGGATGCTAATATTTTTCGTATTTTTAGTTTTTGTTTTGTAGCTAAATTCTGAAGTGTAAGTTCGCATGTGTGTGCATTTGGTTTTTTTTTTTGTAGTTAATTCTGAAGTGTTTGTTTGCATGTCTCTGTATTCTTTAGAACTTTGGAATAATTGTTCTAATTTTTAATCACTTTACTTTGGGATAAAAATAGAGCAATAGACAAGGGTTTACTTTTTTAAAATAGAAGAAGCCATAATGGATAATTCATATTTTGCTAAGAAATGCAGGATATTTTCTCTTGTTTGATGATAATTGAGTAGTAACAGGAAAAGAAAATTGAAGGAAAATGTCCAAAAAGGTAACAGACAAAATTTACTAACAATTTTCCTTTAGAAACCGCAGGAGAAAGAAAATTTGGGGGAATATTAGCACGGGCTAAATCAAAGGTTCTTCAAGCAATACTGGCCAAAAACTACTTCCTTGGTGACTCCTTTTCTTCTCCTTGGGACTTTTTAGACGTCTAAAGTTCCAAACATAAGAAAATCATTTTTACATACTTCTTCATTTTCATTTTCTTTTCTCTTTTTTTTATGTTTCCTGAGCAAAAATCTGATTTCCGAAGTAGCTGTTAGAGTGGAGATGTGGATTGATTTTATGTCTTTGTTCCAATGTGATTTAAGGCCATTCTTGTTTGTGTTTGCTTGTAAGAAAAAGCAACCTCAAGTTGTTCTGGAATTGCTTGTATTAGCTGCTTATTCTTCAACTTTCATTATGATGCAAGGCAGGAGAGAAACATTTATGTTCTTCTGATTCTTATCAAGATAACAAGCGCTGGTTTTGAATGCATACCAGATTTTTGGCTTGATTTGATCATATTCTGAGAGTCCAGGCAAAACAAAAGTTGGATGGATTAAGATATTGATCTGGGTCGAAATCTAAAAGTTTGGAAATCAGGGTTTGTGACGAGATTGGGAATAACAGAAACAGGGTCTTCTTGGCTGTAAGAAGAAACCGGGTCCTATAAGACCAGGGCTTGTAGAACCTCTTGTGAGCTTAGTGAACTGAAGTCAACTGTGGGTTTAGTAATATAATCCTCCGTGGCACAAATGGATGATAAGGAAATAGGCTACGTGCCAGATTTTTGGATGGAAGATGAGCCACACAATTTGCTGATGTTTTCGGGAAAAATGAAGAGAAAGGTCAGAACCAAGAAAATGGAGTTTGTGGGATGGGGGTCTAGACCACTGATCGATTTCCTGGAATCTATTTCCAAAGACACAGCCAAAAAAATCTCTCATCTTGACGTCACAGCCATTGTCAATGATTATGTCAAGATAAATAATCTAACTGACCCACATAAGAAGAAGAGGGTTCTGTGTGACGAGAGGCTCCACTCTCTCTTTGGAAAGAAATCTTTGGCGCGGGTCAAAATCCATGAATTTCTGGGGAAACACTTCACTGAGAACCAAAGTGATTCAGATGATTTCTTTTACAGTTCAGAGGAAAATGATGAGAGGACTGAGAAGCGACAGAAAGCATCTTTAAATTCTAACGGGAAAGATGTTCAACCCAAGAAAAGAATTCAGGAGACTCCAAAGAGTTGTTTTGCTGCTATCATTCCTGCTAATATAAAGCTTCTGTATCTAAAGAGGACATTGGTACAGGAGTTATACAAGGACGAGGAAACATTTGAGGGAAAGCTAGTGGGGAGCTTTGTGAGAATCAAATCAGATCCTAATGACTACCTCCAGAAAAATTCCCACCAGCTCCTGCAAGTAACTGGTAATGTCTCTATTCTGCAGGTCTTTACCTTGTTTTCTTCGACTTTGAGTCCTTGAAATGTGAAATTTGCTGCTTAAGCTGCATATTATCAATGTTCTGAATTCAGATATGTACACGTTTGAGTTAGTGCACATACTAGTTTAGGTTATTATGGGACAAGGCAACTTTTCAAGATGTAAAGATGAAGTTGATAGCCCTTTTTTTAAGTGAAATTTACTGTTTGTGACTTGTGAGTTATTTATATAATAGATGTTAAATGTGGTTTCCGCATTTAGATGTTTGCTATGATAGACTGATGTGATTTGCTAAAAATACCTTACCTTATGTTTCGCTTTGTCAGTATCGGTGCCTGGGTATGAAATTGAAGGAATTTGCTATTCTTGAGGTAATGGAATGTGAGAAGTTTGGCATTAATGCTCAACTCCATGTAAATTTTTTCCAATCCTTTTCCTAAATCATAAGAAATTGATTTTTATCTTTTTTTTTAAGCTAAATAAAAATCTTTCTGAATTACCAATATTTCTTTTGTACTATGAGTTAAATTTTGATAGGCCTTTACTTATTTAATGCCAAATGTTACTCCACATAATTTAATTATTATTATTATGGACGGCCCAATGTCTGATTTATGCAAACTTACTCTTGTTTCTAGAGAGGTTGTTTCCAACGGGCGAACCCGTGACCCTCAAATCGCAATGGAGGCATGCATGGTCCTAACCTATAGAAATATTAAAGTTAGGGCTTTTAGTACAAATTGTATACTGGATTTTTTTGTGCAAGCTATATCTTTTTGTTTAGGAAAATCTGAAAGTTGTCCATTTTATACTCAATCTAATTCTAGTACCTGGGTTGGTAAATCTGCGTGGAATTATAGAGCCAAGAAATACTCTTTTGAGTTGTTGATATGAGTTATTTTGGTTCCACCTGATTGCGAGCAAAGGTTTTTGTTGAGTTGCTTTGTGCATAAGCATGTAATCGAATTTTTTCTATATTTTTCATCTTGTTCGAATATTAGCGGTTGTGTTTCGAAGTTCATTTGTAACTGCAATTAATTGTTCAGGGACTATGGTCGAGCAGCTGCTAAGTTAATTTTGGAGGAATTGATTTTTAAATGTAAGCTTTGGGAGGAAACTCTAATCATGACATCCTCAGTAAATAGCGCAAGGATAGTTAATGAAGGCAACAAACAGAACATTTTGCTTATAGAAAAGGTCCGTAGCTTCTTTTACATCAAATGTGATGATACAGTTTTTTTTATGGATGCAACTTTCTTATGGATTTGTTTTTTATCCTGTTTCACAGTTTATGGTACTTAATAGACATTAAGCTATGTTTAGGCTAGTATAAATGGAGTAGCTTAGATGAATATTGTGAATTGGTTCCTTAATAGGGTGATGGAAGCTCTTTATCCTTTGTTTATTTGAGACACTATATTTATTGAGTTGCAAGAGGATACTATATTCCAAAGTTTGGGTGGGTTCAGGTGTTTGGACTGCTCGTGTTTTGGGGTCTTTTTTTTTTTTTGGGCCTTTACTCTTTTTCTAAAATCGGCTTTGGAAGCCTGATTAATTTTGCCCTGAGCTTTAGTCTTGCCAACTTTTAGTTATAGCTGCCAAGGGGACTGTTGGTTCTCATTTTGAGAGGTTTTTTGCTGATTCATTCACAATTTATGTTTAGTCCAGATCTCCTTCTGAAAGTTGTTTTCTTAGCTTCAACAAGATTGCAGTAGCATGATTGTTTAGGCCCCGTTTGCCTAAGTTTAGGTTTTTTATGTTTTGGTTTTTTTTTTTTGTTGAGGTTTTTTTATTATTTTCAGTTTTTCTTGTTGTGGTTTATTTTGTTACAAATAAAAATAAAAACTTGTTTACCAATAAATTTGGATTATGATGTTTTTCTCATATTGAAACCATAATCAAGAGGCAGATTTGTGATCATATATTAGATACAACCAAAGTAATTCACCAGGTTTTTCAACATAAAGTCACCTCATTATCTAAGGTGTAGCCCCCCTCAGCCTCTGACACACCCGGATCCAACTTTGACACTGTAGCCACTGATTCCTCTCTAGTTTTCTAATTTAACATTGACTCCCGAGAAATTTCCTGGCAGCAGAGTTGACCTAGCTCAGATCAGACGAGAATGATGAACCTTGCGGCGACGGAGACCGCAGCTTCACTAGAGGTGGAGCAAGATCTAGTCTCCTGGAGGAGAGAGAAAGTGGAATAAAATTGGAGGAAAGATATATAGTAAAAAAATGCGAGATCTGTTGAAGGGGAGAGATTGATTTGGAGTGTAATAGCTATAGCTGTGTAGTGAGCAAAAAAATAAACGGGGGCAGAAGGACCTTTCTTCAGTTTGTTATTTTGTGTGTGTATATATTTTCGTTTTTTGTTAAAAATAAAAACATAGCAGATTTAGTAAATTCGTTTTCTTAATTTCAGTTTTTAAAATTTTGTAAACATAAACAGAAAGCTGGAAATAAAAACTATAGTAAATGGGATCCTATTTATATTGGTGTCATATATACAAAAGAGATGAAGGATGTTTTCTTAGCTTGGCAAAATTGGTACGAGTTATGCCCTAAATACTGTTTTGTTGCAAATCATTTGACTCAATCCTGAGTGCTTGAGCATAAAGTTTCCGGAGTAGATCATTGCAAAACGTTAATAGGGTAAAGGCTGCTTTATTGAGTGTGGGTGTTGCCCATCCTATCAAAAATATCAATTTATGCTTGAATGTTTGATAATTGTGCCAATTTGTTTCTTTTGGCCTTATGCCATCCAAATTGATAGACAAAAGCGCCGTCATGTGAGTGGCCTGTGACTTGTTATTGGCACCTAAATGGTGAAAAGACAAAGCTACCCTCTTCACTTTGTTTATTAAATTCAAATAGAATTAAAGTGTAAATTATATTAAGTTATAAAATAAATGAAACCTTAATTAATCAAACCCCTCAGTTTAAATTATTCAAGCTTAATTAAGATTTGTTTACCATTTAGCATAAGTTCAATGTTGAGATGGACTTGCAAAATTTTGATTTTGTATGGTAAATATCTAGGAAGCACGGTCTCACCCAATTGGGTTCCACAGCTCTGACGAACTCATTGTGGATTCGGATTCGCCTGAGACATGCCGGGACACATATTTGACACACTACATAGCGAGTCTGAAATGCTAAATAATTTTTAAAAATTTTGGACATGCAGCGGACTCGTCGTGGACACCACTGGTTTGTTTGTAACTTTGTATTTACTTCATAGGTCATTCTTTTCATGCTGAGCTATATATTTTGGTGGTTTTAAAAATCACGAATTAATAGTTGATATTACTCTATATTTTGGGTCTTTCAATGGAACTTATTAATTTTACTAGATTATGACAAGATGAAGTTGCTGAGTTCTATTTTATAGAACTCAAGAATCAATTCTATATCTATTCCATATTTTTATTGTGATTCCCACTAATAATCCTGTCTGAAGTTGAATTTGTGTCTCTGTCGAATCTGCATCTGTATCTTAGTATATGCTTCTTAGATGAGTATTATCTTTTAATTCTTTAATGGTAAAAAGTTTATACACAGCAAGTTTTACCAAGATGTGATAATATTTTTAAGTGAAGTTATGGGTATTTAAAGCAAATAGAAAGAATAAGAAGGAAACTTCAGAAACATTTGTTAATTGGGAATAAGTTTTTTGGAAGTCTATTCCAAGAAGCCTTATGTTTTACTTCTATATAATCCACTTGAAGGAGTCCTCTTTTTAGTGAAGCTGCTTCAAAATTAGTCCCAAACTCCAAACTAAAATGAGGGGACTTATTGAGGTTGTAAGCACCTCTAAAGTACCACCAAAGCTACATTCTGATTATGAGCTTCGTCAAAATTTGCACAATTTCTTATGGACTATATGAAAGAATAACATTTGCAAGTACATTTGAGCATTTGCCCATTTTATGTAGTAAATGTCGTTGAATTTGCACATTTTGACTTCTATGATTGATGGATTTATTCATACGTGGTTAATATATCATACTGTAGTTAGAACACATGATAATTTACGCTCACTTTTGCAGTCTGCTTTGGGGATAGATGTGCTCGATATGGAGAAATCTTCTGTATGTATTCAAGTGGATTCTTCCTCTGCAAACCAGGAGGTCAAACTTTTGGTGGAGGTAATCTCATCCCAAAATATGGAGCTTTTCTCCAACTATGGTTATTGTTTACATATGGTTGTTTCTGAAAAGACGCGCAGTTTCACTTTTACATTATGAGTTTTTTTTTTATTGATGTTCTGCATGTAACATTTTTCTTTCAGGTCATTCAACCACTTGATTTTACTTATGATTCCGAGTTTCTTTTGAATATCATGGAGTTTTATCATGTGTTAAAGGCACATAAATTTCATCACGAAAGGGTATGAATTTACAATTATCACTAGAAATTATTCTGTATTCTTCATTGTCTCTAACTTAGTAGGGATGGAGGCAAATTTATCCTACACTTTTAGACGCTATCCATGAAGTTTTATTAATATGCCATTAAATATCAATGGCGTCATATTTGTGTTGTTTTGATTTGTTGGTTGCATAGCTTGTTGATGCATGGTGGCTATCTTGCATAAATCTATTTGCTTGGTCCATGTTGGGTTCATGAGCTATGTTCATTTCAAGCAATATTTAGTAGGGTTTCTTTTCTTAATAGTTTAAAATATAGAAATATGACCTTGAGAACGTTCGTGTTTATGGCACTTTTTTATTATTAATTAATGATGTTCAGGTTTTGCTCCGATGTGATTGGTAGCTGTAATGGTTTGTTCGTTCGGGGTAGATTATTAAAGAAATTAGTATCAATAATTGGATGTATGAACCTAAACTAAATTATGATAAAAAATAAAATAAAAAATCCCATCTTAATTTAGCTGTTTTGAACTAGCCTTAATTTAATTGTTGGCTGGTTAGTGAATTTATAATATTTGTTAATAATGATTAACCTGCCATGTGTTCGGCCTCCAGGCATCCCTTTTGTATATCATTTTTAATAAAACTTCTGAAAATTATTATAAGAGTGTGTTCTCTATTTTATCACATGTTCGTGTTATTCGGGTGCCGGGGCGTGACAAGTTGGTATCATATTGGATATGTATTAGCTACATTAAGACACCTCCTACATGCTTATCAATACAATGTCCAATAATTATGAATATTAGAAAATTATTAATGTTGCAGCTTCATATAAAGGGCAACCCTGTGCCTGAGACTTTGGCCATGGGGCAGGGCACTGATGCGTGTTGCCCATACCTTTGCTTCCAGAAGTTCTTTCTAGGATCCAAACCATGACCCCAGGCCACTATGGAACAACATTTTTGTTCCAAGCTCACTCTTTTAATTGTTGTTATTCCAAAATTTTCGTTATTTATTGATTACTTAACATGCCTAGTACTGTTGTGTGCTTTGATCTATATTTAACAATTTGAATATCAAAGTACTGTAAAATTCAAGGGGTCACATGCTTTACATATGTTATAGTGAATACTTTAGCTAGGAGACCAATGAATGAGTCAAGTAGAGCCAATTTGAAACTTTGAGAGGGACTTCTCTCCTGAAGTTCAATAATGAATAGGGTCTGCTTGCATATATGAGTGATGGTTTTGTTATATTGCTAATAATGTACTACTTTTGTTGCGACAGTGATAAATTTGATTAGTGAACTAATACTTGGCTTTGATGGCATTGACAGTTCTCTTGCTCTCTCAAAAATTTAACGTGTTGGGTTGCTTAGTTGTTTCTCTTGGTTTGATTCTCTAGCAGAGATTTTATTGAAAAGATGGAAACTTGAATTTGCTTGAACAATAAAGAACATTAATATTTTTTCCTTTTTTGTCTATGTCGATGCCCTTACTAGAATTTAGCTTTTCTTGTGCCATACGATATTCATGGTCTGCCTAACATATCTATACTTTTCTTTTGCAATGAAATGATAAGTTGTTCTCCAAATTAAATTTATATGTGGATGGAGACTTGAATTTTACTTCAATGATGAAATTCACAAGTACTTCTTTCTTTTTTTTTGGGGCCTGTATTCAATGTCCTGAAATTAGTTTTTCTTGTGCAATACTGTTGAGAAGATCTGTCAAACATGTGTATCCTTCTTATATGCAATGACAAGTGCTCTCCAACTTAACTATGCATATACATGTATATTTTTCATCGCTTGTAGCTGTCTTTGAAGCCGTTGGTACTTACATAGATTCCTCTCACTCAGACTTAATCTAGTGGGAATTTTTGCGTTTTGATATGTTCCAATTGTAGCAATCATCTATTCTTATTTCCCCTTTAATACAGGTTATGTTGTCACTGAATGAGTTTGAAGATGTTAGAGCACGGCTATCGTGGAAAGCTGAGTGAGTTTTGCTCTTAGAAGAGTTTGGTTTCTTTGATTTGTTGATTTGAATTGTCTGCTAGACACCCAAGGTTTCGGGAAGTCGTCCAATAGTATTAAAGTAATGACATTATTGGCGGTTTTGGAGAGTCCTGAAACTGCAAGCATTATGTTCCGTAATTTTTTTCTTAACAGTTTTAATAAATGTTTGTTGACCCAATTTTCAACGCCATCGCGAAACATCCGTTACGCCCTAAAACTGCTGCAGCCATTAAGCATCTATGGTGACTGCATTAATGGTATAGGTGCAAGCAAAATATACAGAATTTCTCTTCCTTGAGTATAGGACCAATCTTCAAGATGTAAAATCAAAGGATAGAAGGATCTTCCCATATATTACATGTTTGTTTGTACCCATATCATTACTCTTGTTTAAAACCTTCTAGGAACCATTGTATGTTTGCAAGCGCATTCCTGCATTTACTTGTGTTGCTCCGAGAATAATGCTAATGGGTTTCTTCCTTTGTTTTCTTTTACAGGTACACTTTATCAAGTCGTCAGAGAGTGATCTGGGATGTTTATTTTGGAGCTATTAACATAAATGTCATGTCAAGAAATGCCATGTCGGAATCATCTGTGCTTGTAATTGTACTGTCTCCCTATTGTCCTTTCCGCTCTCTACGTTAGCCACCTTCGGTTTAATACTACTTTCTTTAAATTACTATGCCATGATATGCTAACTTTTTGTCACTTATGGAATCCATTACTTTGCTTTGCTTGTTACTGGGTTATCGTAAATGAAAACTGTCTGTTATGTTGTATCTACTACAAGCAGATAATTTTCAACCTTTTTAGTTCCCAATGCTCCTCCCTTTATTCCCTAGCTAATTAGTGTATATATATATATATATATATATATATATTTATGTTTTTTTTTTTCTTATTGGCTCTTTATGTGTCTACCAATTAGACCCATGTGTTTTCTATTTGAATGTATGCATGGATAAGTGTTATGCTAAGGACTGTTAATGATTCAAGCTGTTTCTAAACAGATTAGGCTTGGCTTGTCGGTTAGTGTTGGTTTGGCTGTTAGTTTGTGAGGGAAGCCGAGCTTGAATACAAGACTGTGGCTTGTCTAGTGAATGAACCGAGTATGGCTGGTTGGTCAAATGCTCCAGCTCGTTTTGTTTGAATTACAGAATACAATATATTTACGGACGAGGTTACTGGTCAAGTAGGGGGCCTTCGTTTTAGTGTCGGACTTGTTATCAGGAATGAGTACGGAGTATGGACCCCCTTTGCTTTGTGTCAGTGTTCTAAAGTCCAGTCTTAATAAGAGAGAGATTGCTCCCTCGGGCAGTGTTCCCAAGTTGAGTGAGTTTGTATCTTTTTGTTATCTGGACTCCCACTTGGACTATTTTAAAAATGGCAGCTATATGACTAGTATGATTGAGAGCCTTGAACATGGACTAGCCTCATGGTTATATTATATCTTTCTAAGAGAAAGGGCCACTCTTTTGTAGACTAATTTTGCAAGTTTTTGCGAATAATTTTATTCGAAGCGTAAATAGGTCGAATCGAGGCCCGAAGTGTTAAAAAACTGCTTCATCAGATTTTTGTGATACCTGATTGGTATTTTGGTCATATCTCGAATACCGTAACTCCAATTAAGGTCCTGTTAATTTTGTTGGTACGATATTTCACATATCTATAATGTTCGTGTTTTGCAAAAGTTTGTTGAACACCTTAGAGAAAACGAG
>MKEJ01050693.1:0-20093 GCA_001753735.1 Embelia ribes | reverse complement strand
CCTACCAAACAATCTACAAAGGTTCTATTTGCATGCTAGTAGACCCAAAAAGGGGAACAAATAACCCCTATAATCCACATATTCCAGCATGGTTATTGACATCTTAATCAGCATATTCCTGCAGTCATAGCTCGCCTTTCAATCATTATTGCACTGCTGAGTAAAGAATGTCTTGAAGGCTGATTTGCTTACAATTCTTCGAATAAAGGAATACTTCAACTGCACCACGTCATAACTTTCTTCTAGTGAAAAAGGGATGCCTTGTGGCTTCGTGAGCAGTCAACCTCTCAGAGGGATCATACCTCAGAAGCCCTTGTAAAAGATTTATTAAATCCCCAGCTGAGTGGTCAACATGTTGCATTATTATGTTCTGCAATTGTGTTAAATACAAGATTGTAATTTGTAAGCAGCCGATCTTTTCCTCCAGTCAATAACTTGCATATTCATAAACAACATTAACAAAATGGAATTCAAGAAGCTCAATAAGCAGGCGCACCTGAAGGCGTGACATCTTCTGAACAGCCCTAATACTTTCTCTCGAGGAAGCACCCTCTGGCCAATCTAATCTTCCCCTTCTAACATACTTCTCGGCTTGACGGCTGAAACAACCCGAGGTCAACTTAAACAAAAGATCATGACTTATATTGCTGTCAAATGTTTAAAAAACGAGAAGAACTCACTCTACTCTCCGCAACATGTGCTGAGGAAGAGGGCCCAACACCCGTTCCATCATGGCCAGATGTTCCAAATTCTCATGTGTATGAAACAATGCTTCACCCTACCAATATAATGTTTAGTAACATCTCACAACATCACTGATAAATTTTGAAGAAATAAACAATGTAAACATACCGAACATAACTCCACCAAGATACAACCAATACTCCATATGTCACATGGATAACTCCATCCCAGCCCTGGCCAATCGAAAGAGTCGGATAAAGAACCAAAAATAACAGGTCCTCGATATACCCCAAAAACAAGTGTAACAAAAGGGTATACCCAATATAACTTCTGGTGCCCGATAATGCCGTGTAGATACAATGTAGTTCTGATTCTGTCGTTCATATGTTGTGCTGCCAAAGTCTATAACCTTTACAGCACTGGATTTCGGCACCCTTTTGAAGTAAGAACCATCTTTCGGTGACCGTGACGAAACCTGTTCATGTCATATACAAGAGGGTTTATAACATACAATTAATGTGAAAATAGGAGCACCAACATGGTAACACACAAGAAACTGCAGCCAGTATTTATTCAGTGATAATATTTTAAGCACTAACCAATTTTAAGTTATGACTATTCTTATACCTTGTAGTCCGGAACTTTAACATACTCCGGAGACACTAGAAGAATATTCTCAGGCTTCAAATCAGTATGGATAAGATGCAAATCATGCATGACTGCAGATTTATAAAACATACACCAATTATTAAACAAGGAAACAAGAAAAGGAGGCAACAGAGAACAACTACCAAATTTACAGGCACATCTCTGCTTTTAAGCATCAAAGTGAATTGTAAAAAGATGTACTTCCGAGTAAAAAACCTAAAACAGCTTCCCAGTAGAAAACGAAAGAGAAGAAATTCAAAATAACTGAAGTCTCCCTTTCTTAATTTTGATTAGAAATAACAGTGTGAATAGAATAAAAGAAATAGCATATACAATAAAGTAAATAACAAATGCAAGTAAATACTACACACATGCTATACATCCCAACAGTTGGCTGCCAATCTCACGGACAAGATCAATGGGAAATGAGCGATAATTGTTTTTCCGAAGGAAATCGTATAAGCTAGGTCCAAGCTTCTCAAAGACCTGTTAAATCATTTAAATTCACCGACAAGTTTTAACCCCAAAGCATTCTTTGTAATTGGGGAATTAATCCACCAAATCAACCATGTACTTACAATACAGATATGGTTACGATAGTCAAACCAGTTCCGTATTTGCACACAACTGCAAGGAACAAACCCATTTAACAACCAAAAACAATTCACATTTTTCACCAAAGTAACATGAATGTCAGTCCAATAAGCTTGGACAAAGCAATCCTACAAAATTATACTCACCGTTCGCCTCCTTTGTCATGTTTACCAAGCTGTTGTAATATATCCACTTCGATCATGGCTGCTTCCCGATACTTCTTGATACCACGAACAATTTTAATGGCAACCATTTCATTCCTTTCTCTGTCCCAGCATTCTAAAACCTGACCAAAGGTGCCTGTACACAGCATGATCAGCGACGATCTGAGATACGAGTGAGGTGCATGACTTCCAAGTAACTATAATGAAAATGGATTAGATTCTAACATACCTTCCCCCATTTTGCTATGGATCTTATCTGCAAGAAACCAACGAAAATGAAAAGCAGAAATCAGTCATCCAGAAATGAAGCATAATGGAAGATTTAGCAGCAAAGGCACAAAGATCCAAGGGGAAAGAGATGCCCTTTAATTGATTTTCACAAACAAAATCCAGGATTTTCTTCCAACAGATTTGGAGTTTAGTCTTGTAGCTAAATAATTTATAATTAGCAACCATATATTGAAACAGCATGCCAAATGCATGTGAAAAATCATTGAAGCACACATTATTTCGATGAATAATAATTGCTTCACATCAATCATCAAACTAAAAAAGTATTTTTTGGAAAGTAAAATTACAGCGTGAAGTCAAATTTTCGCCAAGCGCAAAAGTGTAATGCCCATCTTTGTCATCTTCTCGCAGGGGGGGAGAACCAATTCGAGTCAATTCCTTAACAATAAAAGAGGTACTAGAATGGTCCGATGATGTCATTGAAAATGCTAAGCTTGCATCATTCCCAACTTCTTGTCCAAAAAACAACCCTAGCTGAAACACGCAAAGGGACCATGCAATTTCAACACTATATAAATCTAACATTTGTCGTGATGCAACCTTGAAACAAACTTCATCAGTTAGCCACAAAGTAAAGCATTAACTAACGACCATGGTGTAAAAAATTAACAATTGGATGAACAACCAGATGGCCTCAAAATACTAAAAGCCTCTCAAAAGTGCGTATCGTTGCAAATATCTCACAATTTCAAATATGTCAGAATAAAAAAGTATTGTCCACGTGCCCACTTTTTTGTCATACCCACTTTTAAAATAATATAGATGATCTAACTGTACTACAATATATTTTTAAAAAAACATACAATTGAAACACAAACAAAAACTAATTGAGAACGTTTATAACACAATAGAAACAAGCAGATTTATAATTATCCGATTAATATAATCTTCAAACTGAATCTCAATTTGACCACACAAACCAAGCCTCTATCTAAATAACAGGACATTAAACGAAATTATTAAAAATTCAATTTGAACACAAAACCTCAGATCCTATATAAATCACAGAAAATTAAACAATTCACACACCGATAAATGGAATTATTTCAAATTCAATACAACCACAAAATCTCAAATCTTATCTTAATCACAGGAAATAACAGAACTCACAACAATTAAAAGAATTATCACAAACCACGAACACACCCAATAAAAAAACCTATTATAAGCCGATAAGAGATCGGGCAAACACAGGTGACACACATACACACACAAACATATATATCAACTGTGTTGAGTCGATCAAAATGATCATGATCACAAAAATTAACAGAATTATCACAAATCACGATCACAACAGATATTTATATTCACATGCAAACATATATATGTAATATATGTGCATACCTGATACAGCTACGTACGTAAAATCGACCAGATCTAGCAAAAAGACAAACAAAAAAACGTAAAACTGGATCAGATCTGATACCTTAGGGGCCTGAGGCGCCACGTCCCAGCCCAAACGCTGTCGTTTGCGGGGGCGGCGATCTATCCGCGAGATGGGGAACTCCACCGCACGCTCCGTCTCCATGATCGGCGATGAGAGAGAGAGTACGGAAGGAAGAAATCTGCAGACAGAGAGAGAGAGAGAGAGAGAGAGAGAGAGAGGGACAGGTGCGGCTAGGGATAGCGCTTTGTAGACCTAATATTGGGGAAAGCGATTGGTTGAATTTAGATCTGGCTGTCCACGTTTTTTCTTTCTGGCCGTTGGATTGACGGCCTATTCGGAAAGTTTGGATTACTGTAAATCGCAGTTGTGCAGATCACCCGTAAAATTGAAAATTAAACCGGACCACGTTAATTCGGTTTATTTTTTTATTTATTTCGGTTCAGTTTGATTTTGTGTAGTTAAAATTTTCGAATGTTTTGGTTAAATTGGTTTGATTTCAATTTTAATATTAAAATTCTCAATCGATCTTAATATAAATGTATTTTCGGCCTTCAGGGTTTGGATGGCAAACATCTCCTCTTTGTTCATCTCCCCGCATTTGAAATATATATATTTTTTATAAAATTTGATTATCTAAGCAGTTTTTTTTAATTTCTTTTGCACATTGATTTTTCTGTTTAGAACCGAATTGAATTGATTTATTCGGTTTGAACCGGTTCTGTTTTGAATATACATTTCAATCAATTCGGTTTTTAATTTATGAAATTTGGTTGGTTTGATTTTTTCGGGTCTCGTTCGGTCCGGAACCAAATTAACCGTTGCACACTTGTAAGACCTACGAGACAAATTAAATATAAATAATAAAATTAATTTAAATAGATATTCATTTTTTGTAAAAAATTATTATATCACAAATGCTATGGAAACTGGTCTATTGTAAAATTTCTAAATAATTGAAAAAAAATACAAGATGTCGTATCAAATTTGTTTTTATAAAATAATTAAATTTAATATGATACAAAAAAGAATATAATATACGTAACCCACACATTGCACTGGTTGCACTCTAGTTTTAAATGAAGAACTTCCAGAAGTAATAATTGAGGGTTCAACAGATTTTAGTATATACAGAGTATATACTTACTTTTGTGTTCCCAATGTTAAGCGGCTAATAACATATTGTAGAACCAATAGCATATACTACCATGCTGGATTCTGTGATGCCTTTTTCTTTCCTTTTTTTTTCTTTTTCTCTTTTGTCTTTTGACATTTTCTGTGATGTCGTTTTTGACTGTCCTATACTATTACATTGAACCTGGTATGAGATAAATTTAGGTCGGTGTTGTGGTCAACTTGATTCAACTCATTGAAGTTTAAGGGGGTGCTAGTATATCCTACTCTCCCAACATTGATCTTTTATATATCAAAGTCAAGCGAATTCGGCTCAACTTTTGTGAAGTATTTTCTCTTTTGTGATGATCAATTTACGAGTATCTGTCAGCTCCATTTACAGTACCTATATTTGGTTACCTACAAACCATCTCCACTTCCATAGCATGGCGTTTCATTGGGCTTTTACTGGCATCAGGGAACAAAACTGTCATGAACTTCAACGGAAGCCAAAATATACACACAAGAAGCAAATAGTTATAGCTTGTTAATGCATTGACAAGGAATGAATGATCCTATCCCGTAGAAACAGCCTTTTTCCAAACTTTCTCTCTCTCTCTCTCTCTCTCTCTCTCTCTCTCTCTCCATTTTATTTTATTTTATTTTCTAGTTCGGTCTACTCGACTATTTATAACTTTTCTTCTTTTGGCAGTCTCTTCGCGCTAAAATAGAGAAGACCTTAGTAAAGAATTCAATGGAAGACAATGATTCTAGGATGGTGGTTATGCAGATTCTTCAATTCACATTTTCCGAGAAGGTAATATGAGTCTAATTCACCTTCTTTTCCCTTCTTTTCCACCCTTGTGACTCATTTCAAATAATCTCAATTATGGCTGGCAATATTGCAGGGTACACTTGTGAGAGAAATATTGCTTCAAGAACTTGCCAAGGTACTGTTTTATTGTACTAGCCAACGTGACACATGCGATTCGTGCGTAATACGCCTTGTGCATTTTGATTTTTCTATCACAACAATTATTTAGCAAAGATGAGAATGATAAATATGAAAGGAGGAGAAGATTGGTTTTTTCTAATAGATTTATCTTATTTGAGAAATATAATTAGGAGGTGAGCAGAGAGAATAATGAATATAACTGGGGAGGGAGGAGAAGAGTGGGTAAGAGAGAGAGAGGTTGAGAGAGAGAGAAGTTGTGGGACCAAAAAATTTGAAACGGTTACAACTGCCTTTTGTATTAATTTCCCTAAATGCCCTTTGAGAAACTAAATTAAAATGCTTTTCAATTGTAAATTATGGGTTTTGTAAGGATAATTTTGACAAATAAGAAAAGTTGACACAGCCTCAAAGGCAACTCCCGCTTTACATATAAAGATTTAATAATCACCATGTTAGACAGGAAAGTGATGGTGAGGAATGTTATGCCATGAAAGGCATACTGACATTTTCATACAAATAAAAACTTCTCGCTCATCTAACTTTCCCATTATGTGAGGTGTTAATGGTGGTTTTTCAGTATTTCATATGGATCTTGAGGTAGTCCTTCACAATATTGGGCTTTGCAAATAATAGTCACTTGCCGCTTTGGGGGGGTTTGTGAAAATCATCTCCCGAGGCATGAAAATGAAGGTCTATCGGTCATTGTTTAAGAATAAACTAAACACAAATTTCATATATGGACAACCTAGTGCACAAAGTTCCGGCATTGCAGGGTCTAGGGAGAGTACGATGTACGCCGACCTTATCCTTATTTCCAGAAAGACTGTTTCCAAAGTACAAACCCGTGACTCTCAAGTCGCAATGGAGGTGTGTATGCCCTAACCTATATATTAGGGCTTTAAGCGCCACCAATATCAATTTTAGGGAATGTCAAACATTGAGCAACTATGATATTTATATGTCATGTAAAACAAGATACACCTAGACTTTTTTGTGCTTGTATTGGAGAAAGGGGTGTGCTTCAAAGTCTTAAAATAACTGAATGAGTTGTCCTTTATTCAAATTAGCCCTGGGTATTTGGCTAAGAATGCATGATACACACAGTTTTAATTGGTGCTATGCAGTCTGGAATCTGAATTATGCTTTTTTTTGGAAACCAATTATTCGTCTATTATGTTTCCATTGTCTTCTTCCTTGCTTGATTACATCCAGCAAATTTTTTTCTTTGATACTAATGTTTTGGACATGCGTGGTAGAATGAGTAAGTTGCCTTAAATAGGAATGGGTGATGTAGGAAAATTTTCGTTTCCAATCTGACATGACATCTTTTTTTGTTCTATTTAGCGGATCCCAAATTCCCAGGATTAAGGATTTATTGGTTTGTTTATTTGTTTTTCTTACTATTGTTTTAGACTTGTAAAATCGAAGTTGGTAAAAAAAGGAAATTTGCCAAATGTTTATCTGGGATCTATTGTAGAATGAGCGAAGCGGCTGTATCTTTTGTTTCCTAAGGAAAAAGAATCGAACTCAACCAAAACATGTAAAAAGCTGGTTGGTTTTTGATAGTTTTAGAGCTTCATGCATAGGTATAAGATTTGTAGTAGTGCTCTTTTAGACCCTGGATTGGTTGGTCTTTCCTTCCCTGTATATATTGTTTCAACAAAAGACTGTTGCTTGAATTGGATGGTTCTTGATTCCGTGTCCTTCTCTGACTCCGTAATTGGATGAAGCTTGTATAGTATTCCCTTTTTTTCCATGCTCTAGTTTTTCTTGTATTGTTTCTCCATAAATGTAGGGTTTAGATGCGCTTGGACTAGCAACCCTGGATTCTGTTACTTCTGCGGTAACTGCAAATGTGCCATTTGTTTTCAACCCTCGAGGCTCTTCCCTAACGGACGAAGATATTATCAACTTGAGGACATTACAACGGTTAATGCTTTTGCTATCCAGCGTTCAGAGTGATGGAGGGAGCTCTAGCACAGTAAGAGCCATACTTTTTGTTAATGTTTCTCTTTTTTTGTTCCGAAAAATGATGTTATAATGGTTACAACAGTTCTAATATTATTATCATACTAGCGTACATGTGTGTAGAACCAAAAATACCAAAAATGTAATATGTTGGGAATATTTCCACGAGAGGTGAAAACTACAAAATGAAAATGAGCTCCCATTGGGTTTTGAAATTTTAACCACTGTCAAGGGCTTCACCAGCACAAGGATATGATGCAATACAAAGAAGAAAAAGCAAAAATAACTATCGAGAACCAAAAGGAGCAAAATTGTAAAAAAAAAATTAATATTCTTTCATTCCTTGATTAATAATTGGTGCATGTACAACACAATTATGTTTGATGAAGTTTAAAAACATATAGAGAAAATTCCCAATTTATTTTGGTTTTATTGTATCTATTTGTTTGTGCTGAGAGAGGTGAGGGAAGACAAGTTCTTTGGAAGGTTTATATTTCAGTATCTATTGGAGTGAAGTGGATCTCACTATTTCATTTACTCATATTTGTTTGAATTATGATTTATAGCATACGAATTATCAGAGACTTGAGTCGGATTTGGTGGTCCGTGTGATTGCCATAATTCTGCTATTTATAGTTAATCACTTCAACTCATGGCAGAGTTGAGTTCTATACACTTTAGTAACAGCTGCTTTTTTAGTAGTACGAAGTTGCTTATGTCATCAAACTATAAAATCTCAGAAACAACAGTCACATCTAATCTTGATTTTGAATGAGCCGGTAATCATGTTTTCTTGAAGTAGAAGGATGATATTTCATGCCTCCATCGATAAAACTAATTTCAGGAAGCTACTTGGATAATTTTAGGAAATTAAGGAGGCCACATACAACAATCAGAGGAGACAGCCGGCCGAAGTCTCAGTTATGCTCTCTCAGTTTGCTTCTGTTCGAGAAATGCTACCTCTACTTTCTGTCATTCTTGAGGTAAAAATCAAGCTACACAGCATGTATGTACATCTTGTGACATCTTGTGAATAGAGACACAAATATTTGAAATGCATACAAATCAGATGAGGCTAGAGGATTAGTATTTTATTACTGAAAGGAATTGGACCAAGTAACGTTAATGGCATGAGAATCACGCTCTAGAGCCTAAACCTGATAAATTGTTTGAACGAACCTGCAGCATGCCTGTACCTTATCTATCAGACTACCCTTTTTGAACTAAATTGAGCCAGCTCGTCCAAATGAATTTGCCAAACGCTACCTTTGCTGGACTTGTTTACAGGAATCTAATTTTTCTTGCTTCAAATTTGTATACATTCATCACTGAAGGTTTTCTGTTCAGTGACAACAAAGCAAAGGTTTTCTTTGCATCTTTATTTTGTGCGCTGTAGTTGAAGTGTTAAAACTTTTGCAGCTTCCTCCGGATTTGCAACAGGAGGTACTTAGTTTGCCAGCTGATCTGGCTAGAAAGTTGATGTCCCGCATGGCTGCTAGAACCTTGCGAAGAGCTCTATTGTAACATTCATCCTACTTTGGGGCACAGAATAGTGCAAATAGCTTATAGAAGTACTTAAACTTCTTGTTTACATCTATTTTATTTTTTTCAATGTATTCTTTATCGTCCTCTGGACGAGTTGTACTTATGGTTAATGCATATAAATTGCTGTAAGAACATGTAAAAGTTTTTGAAGAAAATATGTACAATTAGTAGACCCCAAAGCTGGTTAAGGAAAAGAAAGTAGACTCCAAACTAGGAGTGTTTATTTGACCCTTGTGGGCTGTGGACATTTAAGGAAAAACATAGGGTCCGTAACTACCCGCGACTGTTTGCAGGTGTAGTATGGATGAGGGCTGCACCACCCGTTAGCTAGGTAATCAGTTGGCCTATACTGTAAGTCGACCTATTCATATTAAAAAGGCAATCGACTCACCTAGGTAATCAGTCGATTGATTGCTATATTTTAAAATGGCTATATTTAGTTAATCATAAATTTGATAATTGGAAAAGCACAGTCGACGAACCTACAAAGTCAGTCAACAGCCTATGTGATCGCGGGATGTGAGACGAGCCTGCGGGCCTAGTTCTTAGCCCACCCAACATGGGCCAAAGTGTGGGGTGATTTGAGTTTCATGTGCAGGCCCAATGTGGGTTGCAGGTCAGCTAGCAAGCTTATAAGCTAAATGAACACCTTCATCCAAAACTAGAGTATCTGGAGAAAGTGGTGATAGCAAAACTTTCAAGAGACTCTACTTCGGTTCAGTTTCTCGAAATTTAAAAGTTAAATCCCGTCTCACAATCTCCACCCAATATTGCTTGGCGATGTTATGAATGATAAGATGAGGCTTTTCACGCAACATTTGGGTTCTTAAAGCCGCCCCCAAATCCATCCCACGTAAATTTTCTACCCATGTAGCATAGGAGTCCCAAAATTATTAATTTCGTTCACCTGTGCCAAAATTTAGTAATATATTGCTCTTGTATATAATTGCTGTTTGATACGGGAATTTATAGTTTTATTTGGTAGGAAAAAGTATAAATTTCTATATCAAAGGCGAATTATATAGAAGTACACCGTGTTGGTAAATTTTAGCATAGTTGGATGAAAATGGTAAATTTGAGGTTCATCTGCACCGCGTGGGTAAACCAACCCCCAACCCTGAGTACGTTAAATAATGGTAAATATGACACATGCCTATTTTTTCCACTATCAGGCACATTGTCAAGTGTTGTTGCCAAAACTGGTTATTTATGTTAGTAAAACCCTTTTCATCCTATGGCCGCACATTATCATAATAAGTTAAATTTAATTTAACTTAATTATTACATAGTTGATTAATTGAAAATCTTATTTTAAAATTTAAATTATTAATAATTAATTATTTAATAATTTAATTAATTTTACTGCAAACATTGTAAGTGAAAATTGTTATAATAACTTGGTTAAATTCCATTTAACCTAATTATTGTATAGCTAATAGCCGTGGTTCCCATAGTTCTAACAAAAATCCATTTGGTCTTTGTACCTTCAACTGGGGATGTTCATGATTCAGATCGGATCGATTCCATGCCAAATTCAGAATTGATCTATTTACTGTCGATTTCAATTTCTTGAAATCGGAACCGGCTAGCTCAAATCGATTTAGTTCTGGATTGGTCATTAATGGGATTAATTCAAATTGGATCTTGTTCTCATTTTTACAGCATCGGTTTTGGATCTATTCAGATTGTCAGTTAGCAAAAGTTTAGGAGACCAGTTGGCTAGGCTACCATCAGGTACAACGGCCTCACATGCCTTAATAGGCGAAGAAGCGGCAACGAAAGAGAGAAGTGGCAGAGATGGGGAAGATCTAAGTCGCCAGAGCGTAATGCGGTAGCGGAAGTAAGAGTGGAAACGTGAAAACGTCGTACATGTAGGCTAAAAACTTCTAAGAACGGGAGCAAGAGCGTTATCCGCCGTTGAAAGATTATGCAACTTAGGGTGAGACGAAATGTATGACGAAAGAGAGTGTATCGAAAGATATTTTAATTATTTTGAATATATGAATTATCAAATGATGCGACACTACACAATTCTATGAACTGTTGATGTATGAGTCTCGTACAAGTAGATGTATTGAGAGTTAAAATCATTGTTTATTTGGTAGAGATTAATTGGGGATATTTGAAAATACAACAACCATAAATGAAGTACTAAAAACTCATTCATTATTTTGAGTTCCTGTGGCCTTTTCTCTTCTTTTGTTATAGATTTGAGACAATCGTTCTAAATTTTCATCAATACTAGTACTTCACCATTTAGTTTTTACTAGCTTGGAATTTTCATGGTTGATATCATAAAAAAACAAAGAGATAAAGGCATTGCATTCTAATTAACGAACTCTAATATATGGGTCAAGTAATAAATATAAGAATAAATGAATAAAAGTTCTGGGCCACAAATTTACCACGTGGCACCTTGAGATCTAATTTGCATAGGATTATGTGGAGCAAAAGGTATAAAATGTAGCAGGAGACTAAGAAGAACCAAACATATGGCAAACAAATAGAGTTGCTTATGTACAGAGATCCGACAGTTATGGCGCTTACTATAATTAGAGTAAAACTTATCAAAAAATAAGAACAAGGATTTATGGTGCTTTGGTTTAATATATTCAAATATATACATACTGTCTTTATTTTGGGCTAGCAATAGTAGGATTAAAATTGAGAAATTTGTAGTTGTGTGTGATGGAATTATCAGATGGATATGTGTCAAAGGAGCATCAGGTGATGCTTCGATCCGCTTCCGAAAGCGCTGACCCGTTATGCGCCTCTCCTTTAGAGATTTCTACTTCACCGAAATCGCCCAAATCGCCAAAATCACCCAAATCTTCAAAATCGCTGAGATCCTCAAAGGGGAATTTAGTCAAACAGTTATCGGGCAAGGGGAGCCCTCTCAAGAACGGCAAGCATTCGCATGCTGTAAGAGATGGATGCCCCAAAAAGGGTACTCTTTGTTTTTCAACTTTCGAGTAAAGTACGAGAATTAGATGGTTTTCAAACTTATTTTCAAAAAGTAGATTATTTTGAAAATATTTGCCAAAGTGAATATGTGCACATGAACTCATCATTGCATATTCAATAAACACGTCATTGGCGCTGACATAAGTAAACAACGATGTTTGTAGCTTCGATATGTACATGCTTTTCTGTTTTGAAACTATTTATAAAAGTAAGTCTGTGAGCATGAACTCTTCAGTACATGTTCAATAAACATGTGATTGGCGATGACGTATGTAAACAACGATGTTTGTGGATTTGATACGTGCTCGCCATTGCCAATTGCGTGTGTAACGAGCATGCCATTTGGCAATGGTGAATCATATCGACAGACTTAATTTCATATATAGTCTCAAAACATGCTGTGTTTTTTTTTTAAATAAGTTGGAAAACTGATTGGTTTTAGTACTTGTCAGATCTTATCACGTTCTTATTCTGCAACTGAGATCGACGGAAGAAGTACAGAAGAGAGCAAGTGAAGAGAGAGAAAAAATTCTATAATCGAAAGAGAGGAATTCTTAAAATTGGTCTAATCTTTAGACCGAGAAGTCGAGTGTCTATATATGCTCTGAAACAGAAAAAACAACCGTCTAAATAACTAATCACATTCTAACAAACTAGTTTAGTTTATTACTCCAAACTCCTAAACAATAGAAATCAAAACAAAAACATTAATCATTTAGACTGAATTCTCATGCTATTACCCAGCTCTATCTAATTGTTACGTTTTCCCAGGAAAGTCAATAATATTAACAGTGAGGGCAAGAACTGAACCGGAACACAACAATCTTCAATATAGTTTGTATTCATTTAGAATGCTAGTTCAACTTTTAACGGGTCATAGAATAGGACTTTATACTAGCTGGATGATTGCAGAATGATGTTTCTTTTATGTACTTTCACTCATCAAGAAACAAAAAGCCCAAGTTGGGTATATGAACATCATTCTAGTGACTTAATTAATTTGATAATTCTTCAATATAGTTTCATTTTCATTCATAATTTCTTGTATCTAGTGATGACGATCTTAATATATTTACGTTCTTTAACGGGGGTTTGCTTACTTTTTGTTCTGTATAGATGCGTTGTGAAGTTTGTGGGTATGCAACTGATCTGACCCGTTCACAAATTGTCTATGCTTGTTGGTACCTATTGAGTTTCCAAGAATTTTTAAACATATTTGGCATGCGTAGAATTAGCAAATCGAATCATTTTACTTATCGAGATAACGCTAACGCAGGTGGTTCTGGAGGAAAAGGAACTTGGGGAGGTATACTTGATGTAGAAGATGATTACTATCTTGACCCCAGTGACCCAAACTATAACAGCAATGAGGTGGTGCCCCACTCAGCCTCTCTTCTTTTTCTCCCCTGCTTTTAACTTTTTTTCCAGGGCAGTTTTTTAAAGCTCATACCCTTTTGTCCTTTAAATATAATTAGACTCGACTAGACTTATGAATCATTTTCCATCTTCACTTCAAAGTGAAATGATACTGCATTTCATGTCTGATTTTCTTTGCAAGAAAAAAGAATAGACCTTTTAACCGTATATTCATAATTGTCATAGTCAGTGAAGTGAATGCATCTTATATGATTATAGGAGGATGAACAACCAGGTGCAATAAAATCTAATCCTGAGTTGGATGAGTACAAGAAAAAAGTTACTGTGCTCGTGGAAGAATACTTCGAAAATGATGATGTGTCCTCAACCGCTAACGAGTTGAGGGAACTCGGAAAGCCAGGCTACAATTTTTATTTTGTGAAAAAGCTCGTTTCTATGGCCATGGATAGGCACGACAAAGAGAAAGAGATGGCAGCTGTTTTGTTGTCCTCGCTTTACGCTGAAGTCATTACACCCTCGCAAGTATACAAAGGGTTTTGTAAATTGGTCCAATCGACTGATGATTTGATTGTTGATATACCTGATGCGGTTGATATTCTTGCTTTGTTCATCGCCCGAGCTATTTTTGATGACATACTTCCACCTGCTTTTCTGAAAAATGGAACAACCTGTTTATCTGAAAACTCATGTGGGCACGATGTCATTAAAAAAACTGATAAAAGTTACTTATCTGCTCCTCTTCATGCAGAAATAATTGAGAGGAGATGGGGTGGAAACCGAAACAAAACGGCAGAAAATGTAAAGGGGCAAATAAACAATCTACTGAAAGAGTATGTAGTGAGTGGTGATAAGGAAGAAGCTTTTAGGTGCATTAAGGATTTGAACATGCCATTTTTTCACCACGAGATTGTTAAGGGGGCGATTGGAATGGCTATGGAGAACCGGAAAGTTGAAGATAAGCTTTTGGATTTTCTGAAAGCAGCTTCCGAAGAAGGCCTTATCAACTCAAGTCAAATATCAAAAGGATTTGGTCGGGTTATTGACAACGTTGATGATTTGTCACTCGATATACCAAACGCGAGGTCAATTTTGCAGTCATTGATTTCTAAGGCAGCTTCGGAAGGATGGTTGTGTCCCTCAACTTTAAAAGCACTTTCGTCAAATCCTGGACAGCAATTGCTAAAAGATTACGACGCTAAAGACTTCAAGATGAAAGCACAATTCATAATTGAAGAGTACTTTTTGTCGGGTGATATTTCAGAAGCAATTCGTTGCCTAAAACTTGAAAACATTTCTTCCTTTTCAGAGCTTAATGCTATCTTTGTGAAGAAATTAGTTATTCTTGCAATGGAACGGAAAAACAGAGAGAAAGAAATGGCTTCTGTTCTGTTGTCCTCCTTGTGTTTTCCAACTGATGACGTAGTAAATGGATTTGCTCGGCTAATAGAATCTGCAGACGATACTGCACTCGATATCCCAGTTGTGCACGAGGATCTTGCCATGTTTTTAGCTAGAGCTTTTGTGGATGAAGCCTTAGCCCCTTCAGACTTGGAAGAGATAGGAAACCAGTTTCCAGAACCAGATTCGGTTGGGAACAAAGTGCTTCAAATGACCAAGTCATTGCTAAAGCCTCGGCTATCTGGTGAAAGGATTTTACGATGTTGGGGTGGTAATGGATGTGCCATTGAGGATGTGAAGGACAAGATCGTAAAGCTTTTGGAGGAGTTTGAGTCTGGAGGGGACAAAAGGGAAGCTTGTCGATGCATAAAAGATTTAGGGATGCCCTTTTTTCACCATGAAATTGTAAAGAAATCACTTGTTATGATCATGGAGAAGAAGAACAATAGGTTGTGGGATTTACTGAGAGAGTGTTTTGGGATCGGCCTCATACCCACAAGCCAGATGACGAAGGGGTTTGTGAGAGTGGCGGAGTCTCTTGATGACTTGGCGTTGGATGTTCCAGATGCTAACAAACAGTTTTCACGCTATGTTTTACTGGCCAAAGCAGAGGGATGGTTGGAAAATAGTTTTTCTACTTAATGCCTAGGTAAGCTCTGCTGTTTCTATATTTTGATATCGTTTTCTCTTCGTGCCCTTTCACTTGGCCCCATAATGTAAGATTAGTTTATATTGATCTGTTGAAATTGAAAATAACGGAATTATAGGAGGCAAAATGCGACGGAATTGGACAAATTGTAAATTTTCATTTTATGTTCAGTAGTGTCTATTAAAACAAAAGTTGAAAGAGAATATTGAGGTAAAAAAATCAGTAACTTAAGTTCAAGGATAAAGTACAACCTGGACGACCTTCAAGGAATGGAAATAAATAAAGCGGAAATGCTGAAGTGAATCAGGAAGGGTAATAAAATTGTTAAATAAGACAGTATAAATAGATTTAAGTATTTAACTTTACAATTTTCCTGAGGTATCTTCAAATACACAGCGACCCGTTACAAGAAAATTCTCTGTCACCCTTTATAATTGGCTGATATTACAAAAATAAAGTGATCGAGTTTTTCTTATAGAATCTATATGTCTCGTAATCGACAAATAGTGCAAAATGCAATTACTGTTCAATATCCTAACTGAAATCTGAATGCTATCTAGTGTATTGCTTTCTTTGCAGGCTTATAAGTGTTCAGTACCGTTAAATCGGGATTTTTTAAGGATCACGCATTTGGTTAGGACGACCAAGAAGCAGTCTCTCTACAAGTAGTAATAAGGTTGCATATATCCAAGTTTTTATATTCTAGATATGGAGTCTCCTTCATTGGGTTGCGTTTCTTGAGCTGATAAGGGTGTATGTCTCTACGTCGTTTTCTGTTTGTGATGCCTTCATTATTCATTAAAGGTTTTCATCTCTTGATGCAAACAGACGACGAATCATGGGTGACACATAAACTAGAAGACATAATTTTTTTTAACGACCTAATAAAATGCTGTGCCTTTTCATTTTTATTTCTCAACCAAGTCTTCCATCAAACATACATGTATATTCAAGGTTGCTTTAAGTCAAATATTACATTGGCCTTCATGCAATATACTGCAAATTGTGCTCAAATATATTTGTCAACAATATTTGAAGTGTACAAATTTTGTGTCAAGAAAAAGTTGAGTGGCAGCTCATCAATGTTTCCTTTTCTGTAGGTTTTCTTTTGCAAGGTACATTTCGCCCGCCTGCTGTTGTATGAAGAGACTTTGTTTTTTCGGTGTGTTTCAAGTAGTCAGTGAACTCATCAAGACTTGTGATCTACGGAGAAAAGATCTTTTCTCAGCGACAGAAATACTTCGAAAGAATCCCAATGAAACTGAACACCTTCAGTTCGTGTCTTTTTTCTCTTCAATTCGATAAATTTGTTCGTACTTCATAGTATTATAAATAGGGGTGCTTTCTATAAGTAAGATGGCCTTCTAGTCACCACTCTTTTGTTTTCTGATTTTTTTTTCCCATAAAAATTGGTATTCGTTTAGGTACTTAGCTTAAAAATCTAAAAAAGCTGAAAATTTAAGTTAGATGTGTCAAGCTTTTCTTCTAATCCAAAAAAAGATAGATTTTTTGCTTAAAAGATACAACATACCCGTGTTAAGCCGTTAAGTACGTGATAAGCCTTAAGTAATTTTTGTTGGATTACTTCAAACCTTGCTTTCTGCAGTGAATAGTCCTTTAATTTCGGAAGAAAATATCAAGACGAAGTCCTACTTGTTATGTTCAGATAAAGAGTAGATGGAAATATTGCACCCGTATTTGAATTGAGATATTTGACAACCAGTTGTTTGAATGGTAGAGGGAAATTTTTCTACACTTATCGGCATTATTCTTCAATATTTATGTCATTTCGTGTTTTCCAACATCGTTCTGCATCATACACTCGGAATTAGTCCCTGTGACGAACTTCACATGCTCGACCAAAACTTTGTCGAGCATCTAATGACTAATTAAGCTCTGTTGAACATCACATATTTGCATTTGACTATGGTTTATCAGTTTTGGCATGACTAATTAAGCTCAGTTAAAATGAGATCTGCTTCATTCTACTGAATAGAATCTCCTCCTCTTGTATGAAGACTTTTATCATTACTCCATGTTTATGCAATGATTGATTCATTTGAAAAAATTTAGTGCAATTAAGGGTGTTTAATATTTCTTGGAATGCAAAAGTATGTTTATGAGATTTTTCCCATTTTAGCCCTAGATTTAACAAATAGGTATTGAGTAGCTACATGGTACAACAATATAAACTAAATAACTTAATTTATAATTGTCCCATGTATGCGACCATATCACCAGATTTTGGATTTGTGACTTGATAAAATTGTGAGAAAAAAAGAAATTGAATTTAAAATATGAGAATCCATCATAAACCCAAAAGACTTGAAGAGCATTAAATTGTTATATAAACGTACTTAAGGAAAAATAGAATTTAGATTTCGCTTAAATCATAAAATGACGTCTGTTAATACCCATAAATCAACTTGCAATACATATATAGAATAGAGACGGAATATAAAATTATTGATCCTAAAACAGAGTAATTCATCCTTGAACAAATCCCACATGGTCATTTCATTATTTTAATACTAGTAACTTTCAAACTATAACATAAGGACTAAAATTTTCAACAAAATAGAGGCAATTTCTGTCACAACTAAAACTTTGGAGTCGTTTCTCTAATTATTTCTGCTAACTTTTCCCCAAAATTATGCGGCATTAGCCAGATGTAATCGAGTTCAATTTCTCAATTAAGAAAATGAAATAAAAAATATTTTGTTGCATTTCTACATTTTAATAATTTATGATTAATTTGATAGTTTCAATAAAATTGAGAAAGATTGATATGTATATTTTTAAAATAGTTTATTTTGTTAAAAATTATAAATGGGATAAACAAATGGAGTCCGCATTTGCATCACATTCTTAAAGGGGGTTCTTTTCCTATCTTAGGTAACGGAAAGATAGGTAATGTTGTTTTTTTGGCTATGCATCAAATTACTTATGGTTACCTAAAATAAAGAATTTCTAGAATGATTCTTCAAATCTAATAAACCACTAATCATTACTTAAATATATAAAATTAATATATTCTGTTTAATATCACCTCATTACACTATTATATTAAAAAAAATAACATTTATCTCTCCACTCACTCCATTAATATTATTAATTAAAAATAAAAATATTTAAATAATTATTTTAAATTTAACATTTAAAAATAATTATTGATTTTAAAACTACTAAATATGATATACAAACTAAAACTTAAGTGTAGAAAATGATTTTTATATTTAAATAAATAATTAGTTATAATTTTATTAGTATTTATGTGATATTATTTTTAAAATTGTATAATAAATAGATAATTGAATTTGATTTTTAATAATTAAACTATATATTTATTAAAAATTAAATTAAAATGTTATATTATAAAAATTTAATGTTTAATGCCATGAACTAGTAGTTTTTTATTAAGCAATTCTATTTATATTTCCAGAACGAATCATTGGACAAAAATTTTACAAACTTTTAGGCCGTTGGATCTAAAGCGATCAACGACTATGATATATCCGAAAAAATAGAGAGAGAAAGTGGAGAGAGAAAATGAAGAGAAATGATACATTCTAGCCGTTAATCACTTCAGATCCAACGGCCTAAAAATTTTGTAAATTTTTTTGTAAAAATTTTTGTCCTATCCCTTTATTTATATAATGAATTATTATAAAAAAAAATTTATTAATATTTTTCTTCTATCTCATAATTTCTAATACCATTTTTCTTTCTTTGCTGTAAAAGAGAATGAATTTATATTATTTATTCAATATAATGAATTAATAAATAAAATAAAATATTATTATAAATTTAAATATAAAAAATAATAATATTTTTATTAATACATAATTAAATAAATAACATTCCGTAATTATAAATATATTGTTATTTGTGGAATTTTAAATGTGAAATGATTAAATATATGAAAATAATATTTTAATGTAGTAAAAAAATGTGATAGATAATCTTATGCAGAAGGTAAAAAATATGGATTCTGTAAAATGGGGATAAACTCATTCTTTCTGTATTTTAAAGAATTTGGTAAAAAAATATTATACAAATACTCTTAAAATTGAAACTAAATAATTTCTACAATTAATTAATGATCCTTCCGTCCACAAATAATTAATTATATTTTTAAATTAAAATATCAAAAAATAATTAAATATTTATATTTTAAAATATGTACCATCATTATAAAATAAAATAAATTATAACTTTTGTTTTACAACATACTAACTCAACTCTTAATTTTTCCGGAGATGACGTGGCATCACCTAATCCAGTTACATCAACGACCAAAATCTCCGGCACATCATCACATCACATCAAGAGAGAGAGAGAGAGAAGAAAAATGGA